>VZRO01006622.1:104137-249064 GCA_013397915.1 Daphoenositta chrysoptera
TTAATTCCAGAGGTTTCTATTCTTCTTCAAGCTACTTGTTCTTCTGATATTTTCTTTTTGTTCAGAAAACTATAAAATTGTTTGAGTCTATTTTTTCCAAAGCACTATTTTTATGTTTCAAGGATCATGCCTCGTTATCTTAAATCTTCTTTTTGTTATAAAAAAGTCTTTTTAATGCATTCAGGAACAAAGTTTCAGTGTTATTTAAGTTATATAATAAAAAGGTAATTTCCAAACTACAACATGTTTAATAACCAGTTGTGAAAAGAAGACTGAGCTCAAGAGGGGAGGAACTTTTTTTGTACAGTAAGAAATGCCAACAGCTATGTAGTACCACTTTTAATTTTTGCTGTTTTTTCATCCTACGTGTGCTTTCCTTCTCAATACCCCACTTAATCTCTTTTATGTGGATTTATGGGTTTATTTCAAGAATTGTACCTTGCAATATAGATATCATATTCTGGCCTTTTAGAACTCAAGTGATATCCTTTCATGAACTGAAGAAACTTTGTTAACTTTTAGAATTCTCTACTTGTTGACCAAAAAAGCCAAAATCAAAATTGTAAAATTAAAAAAAAATCCTCCCTGTTATCACATATCATGTATTGTAATTTCTTCTAGCCTCATATTCAGGTGGTAAGAGAGATTAAAAAGTAGCAATAGCCTAAGCATGAGAATTGTCAAAGTTGAGTCTCATTACCTGCATGTGCAGCTTTAAATATAAACATGCTGAATTCTTCACATTTTCTCTCACATATACATGAGAGCCAATAATTGTATGTTCTTTAGTGTAGGTAAATAAAAACTGGTCTTATGGATGTATGATATATATTTATCTACCCTATGAGGCGCCTTTATGTGTCTAAAATTAGGTTGATACATCTTGCTGCTTCTGTGATTTTTCTTATGAAAGTATTTCACACTTTATTACATTCTCTCATGCACTCTTTCTTGACATTCAACTTATTGAAACCATCACTGCTAGAATTGTGTTCAGCCATTCAACAGAATGCCTACAACTCCTCCCTCTGAAATTCCAGACTGCTAAAATAACCACACCTCTTGTGATCATCAGTAGGGTCACTAGAGAATTAATAATAATATACCTTAACATTTGGAAAATATATTTTCTTTCCTTTAACAAAAATCCACCAGAACTCAAATTGTGACTTCAGAATCAACTGAGGATTAGATATGGTGCTGTTTTAAAGACTGATTCATATTCAGAATCCAGTTTATGGTTAATATTCAAGTTTTTGGTTTGGATTGGGTTCAAATTCTTGTATCTTCCAGTGCTCAGACTCAATTTTATGTAGTGGCTAAGCAGAAGCATTTAATCCATATTGATTGCAGGTGCAGCCAAGGCCAGGTTCTTCCCATTTCATTTTAGATACCCTTAGGTGCCTACATGTGAGACAGAAAGTAAGAAAAAATTGTTGAGATTTTTATTGGGTTGAAATGCCTGTGGACAAAGTCTGTCATTTTTATACAGACAATGAAGGGACAAGAATGATAAGGGTCTTAGGTATCAACTTTGTTACAGGTTTAAAGTTAGACTGGATCATCTTTGGGACTGTGGAAACACATGAGCATTTAGTCTCCCTCATTTCACAAGAACTCAAGAACATGAGTAAACAAATTACCCAACATTCATGAAACATGCCATAGATGTAATGGAAACTCATTATTCTCTCCCTTTACTCTGTTCTCATGAGTCCCCCACCTGGAGTACTACATCCAGCTGCGAGGTCCCCAGCCCAAGAATGACGCAGAGCCACTGAAGCGAGTCAAGAGGAGGACCATGAGCATGGTCAGAGGGATGGAGTAGCTCTCCTAAGACAGGCTGAGAGAGTTGGGGTTGTTCAGCCTGGAGAAGAGAAGGCTTTGGGAAAACACTAGAGCAACCTTCCAGAATGAAAATGGACCCACGGGAAAGCTGGAGAGAACATTTTACTGGGACGTGTGGTGAAAGAACAAGAGGAAATGGCTTTAAACTAAAAGAAGACAGTTTTAGATTAGATTTTAGGAAGGATTTTTTTTTATTGTGAGGGTGGTAAGGCACTAGAACAGGTTGCCCAAAGAAGTTGTGAATGGCCCACCCGTGGAAGCGTTGGATGGGACTTTGAACAATCTGGTGTAGTGGAAGGTGTCCCTGCCCATGCCAGTGGGTTGGAACAAGATGATCTTCCAGGTCCCTCCCAGCCCAAACAAGGCAGCTGAGCTAAGAATGTCCATGCTGTATTTGAAGTGCTGGCTCACAGACTACTTGCTCCTTCTGTTCAGTTACAGTTTCATTCTTATCCATTAGCTGAGCTATACACCTTTAGCTTTTTTATAACTAATCTTTTCATGCCATTAACATTTCCTCTCTCATAGGTGTCTGGAATATAACCTATTGTATTATTGCTTTACTAAAGCTGTTGTGTTTTAGTTATTTCTTACAGTTTACTCTTTCACGGGGTAAGATGAAGTAAGCTGATTATGATGTCCAAGGAGTTCCCTTTTTAGCTGACGTAAGAAGGGAATGTCCTCATTGTCCTGATAGGCCTATGCATCATATACTGCACATGGTGGGAAACAAGGTGAAGTTTGCATTGTTGATTCAGGCTTGATCCTCTGCTGAGAAATATGTTCAATGGGACTATGAATACCAAATGCAGTTGAAGAAGTATGGGTTAAAGTATATTAAAATACCATTTTCTAGGAAAGTGAGTTTGTGGGTGTAGTGAGCAATTAAGCTGAGAAAATTCAAAGGATAAAATAGAGTATAAGTTTTCTTACACTTTTAGCCTGCAAAGATCAGCAGAAAATCTTTGTGTGATTTTCTTTTTTCCCCCTAAAAGAACAGAATTTTATGCTTAGTACAGAAGAACACACTGTGGTTCACAATGTGATGAGGCATTCCCTGAAATACTCTTAATGTAAGTGCTGCTGGTTTGAGAATCAACAGGACATCTTTATTAGAGTATTTAAAGTAGCCAAATTAAATTTAAACCTTTGATCAACTTGTCTTTAATCTTATCATTTCTCTAATAGAAAATCTAACATTTAATTATAGAGGCTTACATTAAAGTATTAAATACCAGAGCGTTTTACTGATCTTTTCCATGTGGCTTTGAAGATTGGAAATCTTGCTTCTTTTGTAACTGTCATCAGAGAACTTTTCTTAGCTTCCTTGTCTCCATAAAGCAGGCAATTTTTCCATGAATCTTTTTTTAAGCACAGAGGTTAGATGTCTTTTCTTAACTTTTTAATCTTATGGACTACTTTGTAACCTGAAAATAGAGTTAGAATTTGATTATAGCAGCTTTTAAGTGACAGAGGCTAGGAGAGACTAGAAGAAATTATTCTTTGCCAAATAATTGTCAGTAAAGTATTCTAAAGTGATGAAAGAATAAAGAAAAAGGGGTGTGTGTCATGTGAAAAGGGGAGGTTTTCCTGACCCTTAGTGTTTAACTTGTCTGTCACGGGGTTTCAGCACCCCAGGAAAGCCGAGACCCTTGTGTCCGACCCGTCTGCCATGGGGACCCTTCCCTGTGCACTCCTGCTGGATTGGAGGCTGGTCTGACTGACTGAGGGAAAAACACCAACAACACAAGGGAAACCCCTCAGCAGGTCTTCCTTTTATTTGAGTGTGTTCCTTGCTCTAGGCAACTGCCAGCACCTGTGAAGGACTCACACCAATGGTTTATGGAATAACACATTTTATTAATATAAAATTGTGATATGCTAAGTTTCAAGGATTGTTGCTAATAGTATTGACTGCAAAAATGTATTCAAAGCAATACACAGCAAGCTCTAATCCCCAATAAAAGTATTCAGCACACACAGAGTATGGTTCTCACCCAATGGGCATCCCTAGGGGGGAGCACAGGTTCAGCCCATTGACTGATCCCAGCAGTTATGACGCAGTCTTCCCTGATCTTTCCCCCATTCTTGACTTACTTTCATATTATTTCTTTATTTTTAGGTGGATCTTGAGTGACTCTAGTCATGCATACCTTTGTTACCAATTGGTGTAAAATTCTCTCCCTTCACTTTTAAAGATACAATCAAAAAGAATATAGAGCACCATGCCCATGAGGGGTGGTTGTACCTTGGAGTCAGGTAACTTTGGAATGGAGGTGTGTGTTCATATTACCATTAGGCTTTAATGAACCAAGTTCATGTGAGGAGAGCAATTCCATCACACTTTTTGGCTCAGCAGAAGGCCATCTTCCCCTCTCTCCCCTGGCTGACAGGTGCTGTGCAGTTTATCAACTGCAAAGTACCATCGAGTTCCCCTCCCTGCAGGGATTTCACCAGTGCCTGGCCATGATTTCTCCACTCTGCTCTGCCCTCCATTTGATCCCCCCTACCACCTGCTCACTGTTGCAGATTGTGTGTATGGGGAATCATCATGGAAAAGGTTTTGAGCATGCCAACCACATTCCATCCAGGAAATAGCAACTATATTTTACCCTATAATTTCCATACTGTTATAACTTCTGTTAGGATGCAAATGTAACTTCTCAGTTTCCTCTAATTGTATCTCCATTCATCTTTCCACAGTGTGGGAGAGGATTACAATTTTTTTGTGGATAGACTTTTTTATCTGTCCAGAGAAAAATGTTGCAAGACGGGGATGCTGTTAAACACAGAAATGTCATGCCAAGTTGCATTCTGCTAGCAGGAAAAAAGAGCATAATCACTTTTCCCTGCTCCTTGGAGGCCTAAACACACATGCTCATTCAGCTGCAGCTGGGCCAGCTGGGAGGGTGATAAGCCCTGCAACCAGGGTCATTCTCCCCCTTTGTCCTTTCATTTAACAAAATCAGTTGCTCATTGTATTATGTCCTGACCATAGTGAACTCAGGTTGAGCTTAGCTAGCATAGGTAGTAGTAAATAGCATTACTGGAGCTATGACTACAGAAGATTTAGTGGCTTGGATCCTGCCTTTGGATTGGGTTATTATGGTGTCACTGCAGAAACAGCTGCACTGGCAGGTCAGAAATGCAGTGTAGATATAAGGGGTGAAGGTGGGGATGACTGCACAGGGTGATCCCCTCTGCTGAAGTGGAGCAGGCTGGGTGGTTGCTGCCATGGTGCTGTGGTGCTTTGGCTCCCTGGAACACAGATCCAGATTTCTTTGGGTTACTTGTGTCCTCCTGGATACGTGTGTGCTTTTAAGCACATCTTGTCTTACTACATTTCAAATGTTTCTGACATCAAAATATGTAGCTAATGGTATGAAGATAATCCCTGGAGAAATTGAAGCCATCAGTAGAGGAGACATGTCTAAGTCACTTTGCTTTGCTGTGGCATTTTCATTAATATTTTAATGAGATCTTGCTATATGAATGAAAATAATATTAAGCAATGTTGCACTGTGTAGCTTTCTTTCTAATTCTTTTCACCTGAGCCATGCCACTTATATGAGTTTTTAAATCCTAACTGGGCAAGAAGAATAAAGGTGAATGTCTCATCAGTTGTACTATTGGTTATATTGAATGCTTTTGCTTTCCCCTTCATACTGACACTCTCTACTTTAGAAGTATCAGTTCCCGAGGGGTATGCTTTTTGTTAACAGGTGTTTAAAGAATGAAGTAGGCTCTAAAGATAAGTTCAAATACTCATTTAGACGGAAGTGTAAGCTTTTTATTGTCCAATTTTTGAACTTTGTATTTTCCATGCTTCCTGCACATTCTAGAATGTCTGGGGTAGAAAGGACTACAAGAAGTTATTTAGTCCATCTGACCCACAGCAAGATTGACAAGACCTGTAACACTTCAAGGTAGATTTTTGTTTATGCTCTTAGATATTTCCAACGACAGGTGTGTCACAGCACCCCCAAGCAACCTGCTTGAGTGTTTTAGGTGCCCTGGTTCTTTGGATGCTTTTCCTGTTTCTAACCTGAATCTTTCATGCTGTGATTTAATCTCATTACTTTGTGTCCTTTATACCATGGGTGTAGAAAAAATATTGCCTTCTGTGTAAGATATTTCATATAACACTGCATTTCAACTGTCATTTAGTATTGTGAATTAACAGATAGGTGTGAGCTTTTTAGTATGACTAATTTGATTGGAGGATTATTGATTTAAATGTGAGAAGAAAAGAACAGTAGGCAAGATATCTGCTAAAACCAGGAGACTTACACAGACATTTAATGATAAGAAATGCCAGTGGAAATGTAAGATACTGCTGTTTGACAGAAGTCTTCATGATAACAAATGCTGCTAAGAGTATCTTGTACTTGACCCAAGTAATTTGCTGGGAACAGGAGAGAGTCAATACAAATATGCAGTCATGAAGTGAAAGAGAATTTGAATTTTTTTGTTTTGTTTTTATGGTTATTACAACAGCTAAATATGTGTCTTCAATAAGTAGCCAATGTTAAGAAAACAAATTAATATACTTGTATTTGAATATTGTTGAGATGTTCAGACATAAACTGTTCTACTATAACCTGCACCAAGTTGCCTTTCATCATATATTTCCAATGGTATAAGCACTTTTACCAAAATCACCATGAAAATTTGTCATTTCTGATGTGAGCATAGTTGAGCTTTTTGACACTGGCGATGTACAAGCTCCTTTGCAGTGATTTCAAAAGTACCAGTAAGATGATGTCCCTACACTGCTTCTTAGCTGTTCAAGGGCTGTAGAACACGTTGTAGGCAGACGTTGCTGAACCATGACAGTCTCTGGAACAGATTTTAAAGAAACAGCAATTGGTAGCACAGAGCAGATTAAATGTGTATTCCAAGAGTTGCCTTCCCTTGCAGTCATGGTGCTAAAACATGCCTCATCACAACTTGGCATGCACAGTGGAGCTTCTGTTGCCCGTAAGGAATAAAAGTAACTAGTTTATTTTAATGTCTGGTGAAGGGATGGTTTCTGGCCCTTTAGCTCTTACTGTGAGATTTTCAGGAGGCATAGTGGACCTCGTAGATGTGTTCAAAGATAAAAGATCAATTATGGGGTTCTATATTAGCAAAATTTTTTTTTTTTTTGGATAGCAAATTCTACAGCACTTCTGTTCTGCAGAGCTGTTATAAAGCTGAAAGGTTGTTCATTAAGAACCTTGGTCCATTTCTGCAAACTCTTGTAATTTTTTTAGCTCTACCATGCAGCTTCACAGTAGTTTTCCTGAGAAAGGCTGAAAATAGTTTGTGGAGATATTTCTTGTGCTATTTCTGGGTTTTTTGCTGATGTGACATACTGCTTTGATGTCCCTTGCTACATAACTACTTAATGTCATCTGCAATGACTTCACAGTGCAGAGAAAATATGGAAGTTTGCAATTGTTTACCTGCTGTGCATATTTGATGGAAAGTTTGCACTGGGTTAACTCATTCTGTTTGTCGTGGCTCCCATTAATCTGAGATGCACTCTGCAGCTGTGCTGGCAGCACTTCAAACAAGGGAGATTCAGACCTCTGTAGTTTGAAATGAAATACTGAATTTCTGCTAATAATATAAAATTAAAAAGTAGTGTAACCTTCATTAGCACATTTTCAGCATGCATTTTATGGAGGAAAAAAAATAAAATATCCTGAAGCACTTTGCAAAAATGTCCCTGATTATGATACCTGTGTGGGTGCTCTCACCTTGGAAAGGTGATAAAGCCAGTATATATTAACAATGAGGGAATCTTTCTGCTATGCAGCTCTGTTTTAATACAGTGCTGACAAATGTATTCAACGTATTTTCATGCTGTCCTATATTTAGTGATCCTCTGTAGTATTTGCAGCCAGGAGCTGTATGCCTTTAGATATGCTATGCAGAAAAGAAAGGAAAATATGAAAGTAGGAAAGAAGACATTCTTTTAAAATGGAATTTCTTAATGGAACCAAAACAATTCTGTGCTGGTAAGTGGGGCAAATAAAAGTGATGTGATACAGAAAGATTTTTCTCATCTCTCTTGTGCATTTGCCTTTTTAATTAAAATAAGTTAACAACTATGTACTATTTAAAGCTTTTCTGCACATGCCACAGGGCTTTCAGTGTCCTGTCACGATGAATCATCATGCATTAAAATGTTGCTATGTCAGACAGACTTTGCTGTTTTGTGATAGTGTTGATTCAGCAAATGTAAGGTAGGGGGCCAAGCAGTAGGGTACCATTAAAATATAAACCAACTTGTTTCAGAGGTGCAATGTCACCTTAATGACATGAGCAGCTGGCAGAATGGTCTTGCATTCAAAATATGAGGGGTAGGTAGTCACTCAGTCCTCCTGTCAATCCTGACTCACACCTTCATAGCCCTCATGACATTCAACTGTTGGTGAAGAGTGTGTTCTCAAAATAAGGAGCAAAACTAATTATTTCAAGAATCAATATGTTTTGTTCGTGTATTAGGAATAGAAATGTGTTGACAAAGAATGACATGAAGTTGACATTACCTACCTCTTTTTTATGTATAACTCTGTGGTGTTAAAAGAACAAATGAGTAAAATCTCGAGATATGCCTAGGCACTTCTCTAGCAGTTGTACTGAATGCTATCCAACTGCAGTGAATTTTCTTGTAGATCAATAGATAAACTGTGGCCTAGTGATTGATAAATGTAAGAGTATGTGTGCATGTTGAAATAATAAAACCTCTGTGCTCAGTTTTGGGCACTGTAATTGATATCCCCATTATATGACGTGTACAGCAAGACCTGGGTTTATGTGTCTTTGGCTGCACTCCCATAGAATGATTTAGTGTAATTACCATCATCTGTGTAATCAGTGGGAGTTTTATGTAAATAAGAGAGATATTGAGATGGACACGTAGCAGAGTGTGAAAAAACCAATTTTTTAAATGAATTATGTGATTAAGCTTGAACTGCTATGTTTGCATGTCTTCTGCATTTGCTTTCAAAAGTGCTACATTGGATGCTACAAGTGCCCATAGAGGGGCTTCAAGCCGACCTCCAAAATCAATGCTGTGATCAAAGTAGAGGAGTGTCTTGTACCTTAGCCTATAACAAGGCCAACAAATTGCATGGCAGAGTACATTGAAAAAAACCCCAAAAACCACTTGAGATGACTTTATATCTTTCTTGCATGAATTGTATCATGTCCTCCTATTTTCCCTGACTTTGAGTTAGCTGGTTAAGCAAAGCAAAAACATTGCTGTTTTCCTTTATGCAGCACAGCTGCTGAAAGGACCACATGATCTTCTTTTAAAGATCACGCATGCTTCCAGAACTCCTAAAAAATTAAATAAACTGATAAATAAACATGGACACTTGCAGTCACTCACTTTGAGAGCAGACATGCATAGACAGAAGCAGATGTATACGGCTGCTGTGTTTACCAAGTGTGATTAAAAATGCAGAAAAAGCCAGTCCTTCCTGGAAATTTCCTGAGAACAGTCACATTATAAAATGCCTGTTTGTTTAGTTCAAATGCTTCACTCAGAACAATTTTAGCTTAAAAATTTTTGAGTGAATGTTATAGATTTGTCCCTAGCTTCTTGTTGGATTTCACCATTGTAAACTTTTGGGATTTATAATCTCTGATGCTGGGGACTATTCAGTAACTGGGCTTCCTCCCCCTTAGAAATGACTGGTTCTTGAAAAAATGGCCCCCATGAAAATGCTGTTTCACTACTGCTATTAGCAGTAAAGATGATGGGAACATAAATTTCACTGAGCAGATGCACTATCTGCTCACAGTAAGCAAATATCAGCTTCAACCCCAAATTTAGATAAGAAATCTAAATTTCTTGATAACCAGACATATTGTGTTTATCTGTCTAGTCTCAGCTCCTGTCATTGCTGTAAGTATTTCAGATAAAAAGAAGCATGTGCTTTCCATGTAAATAAGAGATTAATGGCAGGTTTTCAGTTTTGAAGATATTCTTCAGTTTGTAATAGCAGTCAAAGGGCTACTGCAATTTGACTTCTTAATATAGCTTTTCCTCTCCCTCTTGTTCTTCCATTTCCTCCCCTTACAAATTGAGTACAAGTGTCTGTGGTTTGTACCCAGTTAAGAGCTCTTCTCCAGATACACTTGTATTGAATGCAGTTTTTCTAGAAGAGATTAGTCTCAGCATATGGATGGAATGCACGAGTTCCTTCCCATCATATTTAGCAATCCTGTTATTTTTTTGGCATTAATCTAAGTGTTGTTTTCCTGTAAGGAATGTTTCTTTCTTTTCTTCTTCCGTCTCCATCAGAAATGTTTTTATATTCCTTTGCATTTTACTGAATTCTTGATCTACAAGATAATGTGGTTTGTGCAGAGGTTGGATACTAATTATAAAAGTTTTTCATTAATAAATGCTCAGTTTTCAGGAAGTTCAGATGAATAACCAAATTCCAATATTCAAGAGCTATTCCATTTATTGCACTTGCTCTTAGTCCTTTTAATGATGATTTTGTACTTGGAAGAATAAAACCAGTAGTTTTGCTCCCAAATTAAAGCATGTTGGCAGATTTGCTGGGTGCAAGATGCAGTTTTACTGAATTGCTTATGATATTTTGAATTCTCATTTTGCATGAGGTCGAGTCTGCAACACAATCTGTTCTCAGAGAGAGATACATTAAAAGCTGCCTCTCTTTTTTCAAAATGGGAAGACATTAACAGGTATAGAAGGCTGGATACTTCATTGCCAGTTCACATGGCAACCAGTAAAACAAAACAAAAATCCCAAACCTGAACATAATATAAACTGAAGGAATGAAAAAGGAATGTAATGTCCATCTTTAGGGATACTCCATCCTCCTCTGCCACTTTATTCTGCTACTGTATAGCATGGAAATATTTCTGAATGGGAAAATATTTTTTTAATTGACAAGAGCAATATTCAGTATAACCTATCCTTGTAGTAGCAATGGAATTCTCAGTTTTGGAAAATTAGAAAAAAATAATGAATCTTAAGCAAATCTTGCAAGGCTGCTTCATATTTCTCAATGGGATTATTAATAGTGAAAGGAAAGAGTCTAACTCCAGTCAGAGCAGAGAGCTTCTCATAATTTAAAGAACAGAGGCTGAACAATCAGAAGAAATACAGAAAATTAACTAAGCTGTAATTGGACATATTTGAGATCTGAAAAATATGCTGAAAAAATTAACAGGAAAATCGCCTCCATTATATTCATGTGTGAGTATGGTTGGTGGTACAGTAAATAAAAATAAATTGTTTAGAAAAAATTCGAACTTTGTATTTTAGCTGCAAACACTTTCCCTTGCCGGCAGGAGCTAAAATTAGAGTAGATACATTTATATTGTTACATAAATGCACATTTTGCAACAACTGCGGATGCTGCCTGTCCTTGCAGCAGCTCAAAGAGACATCAGTAGGAACATGGGATTATTAGGGAATTCATATGTTACATGAATTCTGATCAATACTACTGAATTACTCTGTACTTATGAAAATTGTTTTGAATACTTCTTGGCAAATGTTTATCTACATTTACTGTCAACCTTTCCGACATATATCCTTCAGTCCCAGGACAATACTTAAATTTTAGTGACTGTCTCTTCACCAAAAATGAGTACTTTATTAATCTGCAGGAAGAGGGTGAAATATGATTAAACACAGAATAGAAAGGCCAAGCTTTTTATAGAGAGAGAAACTCCCAGCATCACCTGAAAAGTCTGTCACAAAACACTGCAGGTAAAAAGAGAGGAACTGTGTGTACGTGGTTTAACTGTTGGTCTTGCTAAGGTGAGCTGGGCTGAAAAGACTCCAAGGTTCAGAAGTAATTCAGGATGCACTGAAATGTCATGAAGTTACTTAAGGTACAGCTTAAAAGGATGAGAAACTGCATCTTTGCAAGACTTACCTATCTCCCGAACCATGTATTTTTCATACTTATGTAGCAAACAATTTTGCTTTTAACTCTAGGTGTTGAATACCTCCAGTGTGACATAGTTCTGTTGAGGAATAGCGCTCATGTCTTTTTGGCATGCAAACTGGGGAGACAGCTGGCTGCTGGAGTTGAGGGATAATCTGTAAGGTTAGCACAGGGACACAGGCAGGGAGATTAGTCCTGCTGGATGGGCCCTGGAAATACTCAAGGAGGGAGCAGTCTGCTGGGAATCCTATGAAGCAGAGCTTGATCAGACCAGTGATGGAGCTGGCTAGTGAAACTTAAAATGCTGCAAGCTTGAATGGCTCTAAAAAGTAAAGTTTTATGGACTCTTCATGATTTTTCCTATTATTTATTTAGCAGCCAAGAGGGTCAGAAATATTCAGTAACTTGTATTTCTCCATGAACATTTGTATTATCTCGACATCTCAACATCCTGTTTTCTGCAGAGAGCAGATGGACACTTACAAGTACTTGTTTACAGTACTTTCCAGCAGCATTTTCCAAAGTATTCAGCAACTAATTTACCCTGCTTGAGTAGTATTTTCTGATAGGATGAACATCCTGTGTCTCATGAATACCTGAGCTCAGTGGTGTGGGAGGGTGAGTCTGTAGCTCTGCGATTCACCTGGGAGAGAAGAGGCTTTGATCGTGGCTTTTTCTCTGCTTTCCTCGATACATGGAAATGTGCTCGCATCTGGGCCAAACTGCATAAGCCTTGTTTGAATGTGCACCGGGGAATGCAGGGGCCTAAAGCAGGTTGGTGTTATTATACTGTGTTTTTATGGTGTTTGCACACAAGAATTGGCCAAGAAAAGGCATTGTGAGAACAATAAGCAACCCTCTGTAAACATTGGTTGTCTTTGCAAACTGCGGCAAGTGGGAATGTCAAATTGCTCTCGTTCCGCTTTGAGTTCAGCTCATCTCCGAAACAGCGAATTCTCAGCTGAATTACCTTGATCTAGATGTGAGACAGGCTGATGTCTTGCGTCGCACAGTCTCATTGGACTTTCTGTGTTTGAAATCCCAATTGTCCCCTTTTCTGTGACTTGCATCTCACTTATTCCAGGAACAGGAAAATAATTTCTGAGGAAAAAGTGGTTGGGGTTTTTTTGTTTGTGTGTTTTCAGTTGTGGTTGGTTTTTTTTTTGAGTCAGAGGAGGGCAGAGAGGAGGTGTGGTGTGGTTTGTTTTGTTTTTTTTCTGGTTTTTGTTTGGTCTTGATAGAAATACCGTAAGCCTTAACTTTGAGTTTCAAAACAGTTTTTGATTCTGCTTTTAAGGCTGATGGATTATCAGTAGACATAGGTTTCAGCTTTTATTTTGTGTGTTTTCCTAACCAATATTCAGATGCTATTCACTTACAATTACAGATTTCAGTGTGATTAGCACACAACCCTAACACCATTCAGGATGATCTGTGCTTGCCTGCAGCTCTGTTTAAATTGAAAGAATGGCCTTTTACAAGGTCACAAACAGTTTTTCACCTTTCTTATGTAAACTTTAATATGCAGAGAAGGTCATTCTTCTCAATACCACCCTCATTCAACAGAACTAAGTCTTAAGTGAATGCTTATTTAGCCTACTACCTGAAGCTGAGCCAATACAGGAGTACATGAAAAAACCCCATGATCTGTGTCTCTTTAAGATGAAGAAAATAGACCCCAAAGCTTTTCTTTTAAAATTATACTGAATATCTGATGTTACATTGACTTATTTAAATAGTATTTATATTTTTAATAAAATTGTCTAATGGTGATAGAAAGCATAAGAGCTGAAAGTGCTTAAATTAGTTATTCCTGTTGGACCACATTTTTGCATTTCTTTCAAAGATATATAGAATAATTTTTTTAAAGTACTTGGGCATTATATTTTTGGTATGCTAAGTGAGTACGGGATCTATAAAGTTATTTGATTGCTGGCTCTCACACACATTGTAATCCTTAAATAATTTTGTACTGTACTGTAATTTGACTGTATTTTAGAGTGCTTATTAATGACTAAAATTGCATTTATTCTGTTGTGGTTTAACCCCAGCCAGCAACTAAGCTCCACAGAGCTGCTCACTTGCTCCCTGCCCCAGCAGGACAGGTGGAAGTGAATTGGAAAGGTAAAAGTGAGCAAAGTTTTGGTTTGAGATAAGAACAGTTCAATTCTTTTTCTTTTCATAATAATGGTAACAGTAATGAAAAGAAAAATAATAAAGAGACAGAAATAAAACTCCAGAAAGTGATACAAATGGAAGCAATTGCTCAGCAACAAGTGACTGATGCCCAGCCAGTCTGTGAGCGGTGGCCCCTCAGCCAACTTCCCCCAAATTTTATTGCTGAGCATGATGCCATATGGTCTGGAATATCCCTTGGGATGGGGAAAGCTGTCCCGATTGTGTCACTTTCCACCTTTTTATGCGCTCCCAGGCTCCTCATTGGCAGGACAGTATGAAAAGGCCTAGACTCTGGGTAAGTACTGCTCTGCAATAGCTAAAATAACTCTGTATTATCAATCCTGTTTTCAGCAGAAACCCGAAACACAGCCCCTAGTAGCTACAATGAAAGAAATTAACTCCATCCAAGCCAAAACTAACACACTCAAATGTGTTTTAATTACGGTTCCCTGTAGGCCACACTACAATATCAAACTGTATAAGTCTTTCATGGCTTTTTTTGTTTAATTAGCAGAGGCAAAGTCTTTAGCACAAATGGATTACAATTCCCAGTACTAGATGAGACTGCTTTAGAACCACAGCATGCTTTTCTTTTGTTTGGCCTCGCCTTCTCCTCAATGTTTTTCTAATCCTATTATTTCTTTTCTTCAGAACTACAGAATACAGTAGGTGCCTCCCTGAGAGGAAGGGACAGACTGACAAGATGACTCGCTGCTTGTGCTGAGTTGATAGGTTGTTTAAATCCTGCATTTGTAATGCAGATGGAAACAAACAGTTTCTGAAAAAAGCTGATTAAAGAATTTAGTCAGAATTTTGTATCCCACAGAAATTGCTTACTTAAGTGAAACAAAAACATTGATTGGGCCCACGTGATTAACCAGGAAACCTCACCAACCCCTCAAAAACCAAAAGCAAACCACAAAAAAACATAGAAGCCTTGTCAGATTCAAGACCCCCAAATGACCAATTTCATGATGAAGTCACTAAACTTTATTAATTTAACATAAGGGTAAAGGATTTTAGAATAATAGTGCCATGGGATCATATAGCATTTAAGAGACTCGAACTTCAGTTCTGTAAAGGTGAGGAGGCCCTATGGTGAGAATTACTTCAACTAGCTCTGAAGCAGGATGTGTTTCAAGGTAAACAATCCAGTGAGTCAGTGTGCAAAAAAATTTTCTTCCTTCCTTTTCTGTTGTTATGCACATACAGAAACTGTTGATGTAAATGAGATGCTCAACTGCTAATTAGAGCTGAGCCCTTCTATACTCTTGACCTTTTGGCAACTTTGAGCTTAGATTCTAAATCCCATGTTGACTTTTTAATTATTTGAGTTAGACCTGATTTCTGTATGGGGATAAGAGAATTACAGCCAGATATGGGTGTGAACTCTTATGAGCTCAGACAGTAATCTGTCTTCTAAGCTGTTGTTTCTTCAGTGCTGTCTACTCTCCACTAACTCATCAATAAAGCATATTTATTGAATTTAGTTTACTTTCTTGAATTTTCTGTGGCCTTCCTTTCTTGCCAGTTGCTGTGAATTTATAAGCTTTCGTAATAAAGATCTGTTCTTTACTATATTGCCTAAGGCTTATTTAGAGTCATCCTCTGAAATGCCCCACGGGAAGCTGTAATTTAACATCACTTTCTAGAAACAGAAATCTGAGTGTCCTGTTAAAAGTGAAAGTTTTACCACCAGAGGCAATCTGTGAATTTTAGGCTAACAAGCTGGATGTATGACTTCAACTACAAAATATGCATGAAAAAGTCCTAATTGAATAACATACTATAAAATCAGTGTTCATGAGAAAAACACAGAAGAGTTTAGACTCCTTTGGGTAGCAACAGAGATACATTTTATACATAGCTTTTTGATATTTTGTCTGACTGTTAAATACAGATAAGCTGCATACTAATCCCAACGCTTTCTTCTGGGGATGCAGTCACCAGACAGCATCCACCAGGCAGTAACAAAGCAGCAGACACGCAGCGTGCCAGCACCTGAACTAAAAAGCAGCTGTGACGGTGTCAGTGGCAGAGGCATTGTTTGATGTAGCAGCCAGCAGCAGCTCAGTGCCTCCCAGGAGAGCAGGTGAAACTGATTTTGTTCCACCAGAGATGGCAGAACAGCCCTGGCCAAAGTCGTGCTTCTCTTGGCATGGGCAGGAGTAGAGGAGGATGGAAGCGAATCAGGAGGCAGAGGAGAAAGACCCAGAGCAGCAGCCGTGTTTGTCGTGCTGGGGGCTGTGGGAGGCAGAGCACAGCAATCCCTTAGGCTCAGAGGGGTCCAGTTCTGCCCTTCAGCCTGGCCGTCCCCCCTTACAGCCCCTTGGACGGACACACGGACACACACTGCCTTTCCCCGGTGCAGCAGCCGCAGTGCGGCCGGGGCTCCGGGCTGCTCAGTAGGCAGCAGGACCAGAGTCATCCCTGGCTGCCTCCTGCTCTCTGCTGGGAGCTGCCTCGCTTGCTGGTCCCTGCCCTCTTAGCAGTGCTTCTGTCACCTGGCCTGAAATGCAAATGCCTGGTAGGTGTGCTAACAGAGCTGAGGAGACTGTGCCCATAAAGTGGAGATTTTGGAATTAAAAGCACTCCGTAAAGGTAGTTGAATGTGCCCTGTTACTCTGGTATCTTAAACCCATACAGTATTGATCCTTGTACCTACCTGTGATGGTGATAAGTACTTATTTCTGTCATAGATGAAAAGCTTCTGGGTTGATGATGTGCCTAAGGAAACATGAGAGATGAATAGCACAGCAGTGAACTGAATCCAGGTCACAGCTCAGCTCCCTAGCCAGGCGCATGGCCTTTGTTTGCTTGCAGCATCACAAGTCCTCCAGGGTCTGCAGGAAGGACTACAATTCTCTCTTACTTATTCTAATGCTGAATTGAGCTCTGGGAACATCTCTCAACTCCATGAATGTACCTGACTGAAGAAATTGTGGGCTCTGATTAGAGTGATCAGGATGTATGATCCCATGCAAAAAGTAGATCTCTCTTAAAACCTCTGGGCTTTATTGCTCTCCCTAAATCTACTGAAATAATATTCTCTCTTTCACAGCTAATTTAGAAGCTTTTAATTTCTAGCCTAACCATGTGTGTGTCTCCATTTCTTCATGTCTTAACATTATAATTTATGTAAATAGCTCTTTTGTCTTCCAATATTTTTTGTCACTTCTGAGAGAAACAGATTACCATAGCAGGACTGAATGTGAGTGGTTTAATTCAGTGCAGAACTTTATCCTGAGTATATTTTGTAAGTGTTATGCAGAATTTATGTAGACAGAGATCTGAGGTACTTCAAAAGTATTAATTAGGATATCTTTTCAGCTTCACCCTTTTGTAGTTAAGTATTTTTCCATTTCATAGAGTGGTCAAATGCAGCATTCTAGTGTCTCACCCTTGAGAGGTCTTCCATTTTTGACTTTAATGTGTTGGGTTTTTAAATATGTAACCTGGAAACATAACAGAGTACCAGATATTAACATAATTTTGTACCTGATTTTATGTTTATTGCTGCAGTATCTGACCTTCTAAGGTCACTGATTGGGAGTTTGGGTAGTGTTTTTTTGGCTGCCTCCAGTTTCAGCGTCCAGAAAGATGTCTTAAAATAAGAAGAACTTGACATTAGAAAACCCTTAAGAAGCTTTGTTCACTTTTCCAGGTGAATCACCATCTGTCGTGTCTTTCCATCTCATAATTTGAAAACATCTTGATGAAATTCCTTTCAGGCTATTAGTTGATTCTAAGACGGCATACAGTGAGATTGCATAATTCTGATTTCCATCTTCAACCAGTCTAAAAAAGTTATATTCACATTTGTGTTATCAAACATATCTGTATTGACAATCAAGGAACTATGTGGATTGACACCATCCAGGGATTATTCCCATATTGTCTAAACAACACCAGTTCAGGACTTTGCTAGAAACTTAAAGAACGTCTCCCCTACTTAGATTGTGATTGGTACAGTACAGCCCTCCATGAATGTGGCTGTCATGCAATAATCATACATTTGAAGAATTATTAGACCACTGTAAACACCTTCAACCTGTTATTTGGCTATTTTGACAATGTCAGAACCCTGAAATTTTTTAGACTTCTTTTAGTGACTAGAATGACTTTAGATCATAGACTGTATTCTGTGTCTAGATAGTTGCTCAACATAAAATGCAACTGTGGTAGTGAGACTAAAATATACTGAATACATAAATCTCTAAAATATTTTTGGCTATTGTTGTTGGTATTAAGGTCTTACAAGTTTCACCTTCTAATAACAGCACGACTTACCTTAAATTTAAGAGTATTTCAGGGGGAAAATGATTAAAACAATCCTTATGGCAGCAGATACAGTATTATTGTAATAAGGGTTTTCAGTATGAACTATATTATGCTCTATAAAACTATATAGTCAGTATAGTTTGTAAAGTATTTTGAAAGAAAAATGTATGCTTGATTCTGAATTATTAGTTTAACCCTCTGGCTGTTGGTATTCAAGAAAGAGTAATGTAAGCACACTTGGCTCCTGGTTTGGCTTCTACACATGCCTGTAGGTGCAAAAGAATTTCAAACAATTGAAATGAAGAAGCAGTGTAATGAGGAGGCTCTCCTAAATTATGCAGTGTTAATATTCTCGCTCCCAAGATTTTGTGTGTTGTAAGAAGTTTGCCAACTGTGCTAAAGCAAAATGGGATGCTTGAGAGAGATGTGAGTGGGGGTGAAACTTTCCCAGAAGAAACCCAAAAAGAGGGAGATTAGGGTGAACAAAATAAGGTGAAATATTAAAGTTTTGGATATACAAATTAAACTGTCCCAGGAGCTGTTTTTCGTGGTGCATGATGATCACTTGTCTAAATCCTGATGCAAACTCATCTGAAATGTGTGAGAGTTTAGCATGCATAAGAGAGACAAGACTTAGCCCCATATGGCTTATCACTTTGATCTTCAAAGGTCAATTTTGTATTGCTGAGCCAGTATTGAATAAGTCCCCAATTAATTAGGAAGAGAAAACACTTCTGTTCAGAAAAAAGGTGCATCTGCTCAGTGTTACTTTTTTTGCAGCACAGAAATTAATGACCCCAACAAAACAATGTTTCCTGTTCCATTCCCTCTGTCCTTACAGAACAGCAGTAATACAGGATACACCCTCACTAGTTATTATGACATTTTCATCATCTACCCTCCCTGAATAACAATAATAGATATAAGCCTTGCATGAAGTGGACTTTGTTTACTTTGGTAAAAAGAAATTAGATTATCATTTGCTTTTTGTATAACATCTTTCATGTAAACTACATTCCAAAACATTTTCTGGAGAAAGAGCAGCAACAAAAAGGAAAGCAAAAAGCAAAATAGTGAATACTAGTTATAGACAGGGGAGAAAGTGCAATGTAAAAAGAAATTGTATGTTAACGAGATTGATTTCAATTTCACATGGCAGAAAAGACATTCACACCTAGAAATAATAACACTAAGTGAAGAAGCAGAGAGACCTGTGTTAAATGAACTGAGGAAAAAGAGAACTAATAATACCTTTTGCTGAATTTGCTGTATGAATAATTAAGCAAAACCCCTTTGAAATCCCAAAACCCAACTCACTGGTATCCTTCTGCTATTTTGCAATGCTCAGGTGGTTTCTGTGGTGGGATAGAACAAGCCTGGGAAAACTGAGGGTTTGTTTTTATTGTTGTTTTTTTAAATTTTTTTTAAAATTCAGATGAGGAAGCCATTTTACTAATATTTTTATTGCAGATACTCTATTTCACTCCTATAGCATCAGAAATCAACAAAATTTTAGCCTGCTTGGTCTACAGGTTTTTTTTATGGACAAAGGAAGAAGAGGATATGATTCTTGAGAGTCGCTTATGGGTCAGCTAGAAACACATCCTCAGTGTTTTGACTGGAATGAGATGACAAAACAATTTCTTCCACCACAGATCACTCTCCCAATTGGTTTTGCATGTCACATGAATGAAATAGAGGGTTGTTAGCAGATATATTTTGCATGTAAAAAGCTGAGAATTTGCATTTTGTTTATGTCAGACTGCAGGATTTGGACTTTAATAAAGCCTCTGCAGGAATCTTTTTGCACTGCAAGTCAACTTGAAGCAATGGCCTGAAGTATAAAAGCTGTGGATTTAAGACTCATTCAGCAGGAGACTGATGTGCACATTACTTCAGATGTATTCAGAATCCCACAGATGCTTCCAGTGCCTGCATGTTCACATGCTGGGAAAAGATCAAATAAGGAAGTCAGTTTGAGATTTATGATAATACCAGTACCGCAGACTTCAGAAGGAGTGGTGCAACATGTCCTTAATATTATGCTTAAATTCTCTAGAAGAAAACACTGTGGGGCATTCTGTGTAATCAAGGCGTTTGGTTTTCCTTGCCCACAAAATGTGTGGGGAGTAGAGGAGATCCAGGTGGATTAAAAGAGGACATTCGCAGTTGAACTGAGCTCAGCTGGCTGCTGTAGCTAATGTGATTTACTTTAACCATAGGTATTTCAAAGAAAGGAATTCTAAGTCCTTTAGAAGGCATTTACCAAAAAGATTTGACTGCAATAGGGTTCTGCTAATTATTATTATACAAATTATTGCTAAAAGAATAATAAAAAAACCAATGTGGAGCAAATGCAGAGATAAACTGAATTTTGAATCAGTGGAGTCCTTGGGTTCTTGTCTTTTCTTTTGTATACTGTATACTTGCCAGGAATGCATGGATAAAAAATGAGTTCCTAAGCACAAATCATTTTGTATTATGTGAATGTTATAATGATGAATCAAAGATAATTTGATTCATATGGCATTTTTCCACACACCTACTCATCTCGAGGAAGAAGGAGAAACGAATCTGCCTTTCCACCTACATAACAACACAAGGAGCCTGAACTTAGATAAAATAAGCTCCTAGTGTTGATATAGTTGCCTGGATAGATATATTTATCGTGTTCTAAGTAAATGTGAAAGAAATGCCAAAGAAAGAATGTGCTGTCCCAAGGATGGGTTCAGAAATACAAAATGTCAATACCTGTCCTTGTGCTTTCCTTTCATTTACCATCAGCAGACTGATATTGAATTTTCAGTAAAAAAAAGTTACCAAATAACTTTTGTTTGTAATTTGTGATCATACTGGGAATTCTTTTTTGCTATTATCATTAATTGTTCTAAACCACAGTGAACCTAAAGAAGGGTCTTGGAACCTCCTTTCCTTAAAGCACAGGTCTATGTCAAATGCTTTCTGTTATCATTTAACAGAATTTTTTGATTAAAGTTCATATGGTAGGATTTGCCCTAACTTCAGAGAGCTATAGTTGCACACTGTATACCAATGAGGTAGAGAGTAGTTGCTTATAAAGTTCGTTGGTATCTCAAACACAAGCATGTTTCAGAAATCAAATCATGCTGCTTCATTCTGAAAGCACAGTTTTCTTAAATACCATGCAAGAATCACAATTAATCAAACATACATTTCTGTGTCTGTGCAGCATTTATTTAATTTTTTTCTCTTATTGGGCAGAACTTAATGTAACATCACGGAAGGTCTTCCTGATTTAAGTTATCAAACAGTTTATGCTGAGGGACTTGTTAAAGCAAACTTATTCCTTCTCTCAGAGGAATCTCAGCTTTGGGGAGAGGGGAAGTAGAGGTAAGTGGAAGGCTGCAGACAGTCTCCAACCTTGAGGCTGGACAAGGTGGATTTTCTAGCTCTGGACAGGCTTGGGATGTTTGCAAGGCAGGTCCCTGGCCACTGTGGTGTGTGCATTCTGAGGAGGCAGGGAGGAGGCCAGTGCATGGCTGTCACTCCTGACACCTCAGGCTGTGCCTGTGCTCCATCCTGCTGGAAGTTCGTGCTTGTCTCTTCATGAGCAGCTGACACCAGCTCGTTTTGATGCTGATAAAATGTGCCATGGGACCTGCTTCCAGCCCTCTTACCCATAAAAGCCAGCTGCAGTGGTGACCACCTGGCTATTGGATGGAAGGGAGTGATGAGAGCAAATTCCTTGCCTTATTTATTGCATTTAAAATTGGACAAACTCATTTTTTGTCCAAGAAATGAGAAACAAGAAGAGTGGATGTTTCTACTTCTAATGGCCAAGCCTTCACAGTTCATTGTGCTGCACTCTGGATCGTGGTTTTGCACTATGCTGAGTGCAAGGCCTTTATGTTACTCTGTGCAGTCACTTTGGAGTCTCATGGAAACTTTAAATCACTTGCTCCTTTCCTATATTTTAATTCCTTTCCCACTGCATGTGGTTGAACCCATTTGGCAGAAGTATGATACAACCTAAAGGCGAAGGAAGTTACAGAGAAGGACTTTTGTGAGATACATTCACTGAAAAATTTTTGTAAAAATATAGTGATGTTAAATGATAAGGTACTTGGGTGGTAAATTGTGCTTAAGCAAATGCAACACACCTTTGAATTAAAAGGACAATCAGACTAATGAGCACTTTGGAGACAGTTAATTCTGGTGCTTTGTAAAAACTCTTTGATCAGTGGTTGCAGTGGGCAATGGATTTTGCTCATTCCAACACTTTTCAGATGCGTATTAATAGTAAGTTAGATAATTGTATGTATTTTATATGTTTAACCTTTCTACATTTAAAAAGGATTTTTCTTTGTCTTCATTTACCACAAGCCTTGGATAAATTTGATCAATACAGTTTTAGATATTTCACATAAGAGTCCATGTACAAATGAGGGAAACAGATAATTTATGCTTTCAAATGTAGGTGTATTTCAGGGTAGTATATACAGTATGAAAGCAATACTCAGAGGCTTTGCCTTGCTCACTTGAAAAAAATGGTCATTTCATACCTTAAAGAAAAAAGGGTGTAGGAAAGTAAAATGAAGAAGTAAATAGGCTAGGAAACACATTTTAAATCCTAAAAAATATAATAATCTAGTTAAATTGAAGTCTGACTACGTGAAGTGTACTGAGAGCAGTCTGGACTAAGAAAGATTACTGTGGAAGTCACTCGAGCAAAAGTGGTAGGCAGGGAGCTGGTTTCACAAAGATTCAGGGAAAGAAATTGTGATACCATATTTTGTCCAGTTTACAACTGAATGGATACTTTGATGGAAGGTACTTAACATTTAATTGTGTTCTCTTCGAAATAATCTGTCTGTGAGCAAAGCTTCTACCTAACCCTATAAATTACTCATTGGGTTATGCCCTGGAGTATGAGAGTTTACTGCCCTATGAAATTGTTTTTGTTCTATCTACTGTAGCATAGTTTGTTCTCATTTTTCATATAAATATCTAATGAACATTCCAAACTATGAAAAATGAAACCCTTTCGGTGACTTCAGAGGGAGCTATGCAGTATGAAATAGGACTTCTAGAAGCAAACTTAATGAAATTCATGAACTCAAATCAGTAACCAATTTTGTTTTGTTTAATTTATTGTTATAAATACAATTATTTTAGGTGCATGGGAAAAGATTGTTTCAGCATCTAATACTAGAACTGTACCTTAAAACATTGCAGTTACTGGATAGGTACAAACAGAAATAGATGTAGGAAATCACTATATTTGAGCATAAAGGAAGAAGGTAATATGTACCAGATAACTGCTAGGCCATTGTAAAAAGTCACTAAGAAAATATAGCTGGGATTATTCTGTAATTAGTGTTTTGAGTCATTCATAAAAAAATAAAGTTCTCTTGATTCCAGAGCACCAAATTGCATGTCAAATATATCTGGTTCTTGATTTCAGTTGTCTTAGAAACTAAAGAACTTGTTACTTCAGAAGGACTCTCATGCAGCCTTTAGAGATGTGCGTATATGCCTGTACATTCAGATTATTGCACATGCTGTTTTTCTTGGCCAATTTTCTGGGGTCCATGAAAAAAATCTGCAGACGCACATATGGGGATATAAAAATATATCTACAGTTTTAGATCCTAGAATATTCTGGGAAGCTGCATAGAAATGTATCTAAATATACTTGGCAGATCTGTTCCTAAAAGAGGGGGAAAAGTGATGTGTATATAGGATGAATAAGACCACCAGCTTAGCTAGGAGGCAAAGCTGCAAAGAACATGCAACGTGGGGAAGACTTTGCCACAGCATTAGGATCAAACTATGTTTTTTGGAGCTGAAGACTGTAATAATGAAAAAAGAAAAAGGAAAATTGATCTTTAGGCACTGTAAAGTTTAGGCTTATTGATGTTGAGGGAACCCCTGGACCATCTACTATAGCTTTTACATGTGTTCAGGGAGACTAAGTGTATTAATGAAGAAAAATTCTAGCAAGGGGTTTTGATGAGCATAAAGGCACCTTCTCTCAAAAATCCCTCGAGCTGGAGATTGTCAAAGGCTAGAACAATGTGCCAGAACATATGTTTATTCTTCCACTCTGCCATCAGGAGTCATAGCCAGGAAAGGAGTATCAGGGAAGATGAACTGTTGGTCAAACCCAGCACGGCTGTTCTCTGCTAGAGATTCCCTTGCAACTGGAAATCCAGTGAGCTCAGTTAGCAAAATTTAATTAAATGACAGCTGGCAGGGAACTTTCAGCCACAAATGTGGGGGGAAAAAAAAAAGACTATTCCAAATAAATACATGGAACTAAGTCCTTCTGCAGAGATGCAAAAAAAATAACCTTTCTTGTCATATACACAATTCTATTAGAAAGAAAGGATTTTGTTCATTCTAGACTTCAGTGATAATAATATTATAATAATAGGCCTTTTTCCTAGTCTCTTCAGTGCAAAATGCAACAAACCATTTAGTCTTTGATTTTATCTCATTTTTCATTATTTATCAACGAAGTGTGTAGAGGAGTTTGCTGCCCATATGTGGTCTGAGAAGCAATGGTGAGAGTTTTCATCTCTTTGTGAAGTTTCTGTGCAATCAGCCAAGGAATGAATTTGTGTTCAAACTCCACTGTAACTGCCCAGGGACATTCTGTTTTCCTGTAATGAACAGGGTTTTTTTTCTGACAGAGTATTGGTATCCATCTCTTAGTGGGGTGGAACTCTGCATACCCAAGCTTATATTACAGTAATTTTTTTTCAGTTGCATCCTGTCTGTGAAAACTGATTTTGAGTGACCCATTTAAGTCCCACCATACTGGTTCATGCTTGGAAAGGATGACCCTGGCTTTGTAGGAAGAAGTATCCGAGGGGCATTGAGGAGAGAATTTGATAGATAATCTGAAAAGAGTGAGAAGGTGCTCAATGGGAAAATACCAGGAGACTGGGGTATAATTAAAATGTTTTCTTATCCTCTCCATTGCTAGTCACTAGATTTAGCACTTGAGAGAAGATGGGCTTCTTCCTGGCTAGCTCTGAGAATAAAATCTAAGTTATCTATTAAGACATGATATTGATAATTTTTCAGAATTTACAGCTTCAGAAGGGAGCTCTATGTACATGCCCTTGTGTTAGTTTCTGATAAGTCCTTGCCTGTTTCATTTCATTGCCTCTGTCTCAGGGACCTGGACTGACTGTAAATTCTCCAATGCCATAGGCATCCTTTCACTGTGCCTTGTTAAAAAAAAAAAATATACTGTTGGCTTTGATTTTAAATCAGACTCTCACTGTGCCCTAGTCGAGCTTGGCATGCAATGGCAATCTGAGGCATACAACTTGGAGGAAAACATAGCAACACTGTGAGAGCAGGAATTCAATTTAGGAAGTCCCATGTGGGATTGCCTCTGGACTTTTGTCATCTGCAGCATTGCCCTTCAGCTTCTAAACGACTAACCTAAATCTAACAGCTATACAGATGGTTAAAGGTGATTTCTAGGATATTAGTATATTATTTTCCAATAAAAAATCAGCATCAAAAGAAGCCGATCAATAGCTAATTCTATTTCACATAGTTTTGTCCTCTTAATGTCCTTTTTCCAGATAGGATTTTACAACAAAGACTTGCTGCTGGAATCTCTTTAAGTGCATGACAGATGCATTTCCTTCCTTAAGTACTGTTGGTCTTGACTACAGTTACGGTGGCGAGGAGACTAAGCATTCCTGTTCTGTTTGACATGTGACAGAATAGGACAGTGTCCTTCTCATGGGACAGGGGTGAGGTATGGTATGAAATAGACCTAGTGCTGTGAATCACTGTAGGCTTTTGTAGGTATTCTCATCCAGAGGGAGTTTCCAGAGAATAATGCTGTCTTGTGAATATATTTTTTGGAGATAGGAGACTAACAGAGAAGCTGAAGATCCTTAGAGTCCCTTTTTTTTCCTTTCCTCCCTACCAACTGTAATATCTTGCTTCATGTTTTTCTTACTATGCAGGAGATGAATCGTAAGTCAAGTGAGTAGAAGTTTCACAGGAGAGAAAAAATTGTGCAAATCTGAGTGGAAAATGGCTAGACTTTGGTTACTAGGATTGCTATGCATGTAGTTGACTTCATATGGAAAACCTGCCAATGATTAGTTTATGTATCAAGAAGTAAAGCTGTCATTGTGAAAAGGGCTAGCCCAGGCTAAACATTTTACAGTTTTACAAAAACTCGGATGAGTTATATTTGGACACTGACATTCTCATGCATTCACCCAGGGAGCCCAAATCTGTAGCCTGAATTGGAGCATGTCTTGCAGATCATACACAAATGCCTGGTATGGGTTCCAGTAGACCTCGTGTGCATATGCCTCTGTGGGGAAATGCATGAGCACAGCAAGCCCACTGCCCCTTACTTGTCTATTTGCAAACAGATGTACTCAGTGGCTTTGGTGTCTTAAACTGGTGTGTGTATATAATGTTGCTTTCTTCATTGGAATTAAATTTATTTTCAGACAAGCTATCAGGAGTGATATTCTGCAGTTAATATATTTTTCTTTTTCCTCCCATATTCCTTTTCTTTTCATTTTTTGTCTACTCTGTTCTAAAATAGTTAGTCCCTCTGCAAGAAACAAGCCCTGGAAGAAAGAGGTAGAAGTTCTTTGTGCTCTTCAGAGCTGTCTTTTGATTTTTAGTATTTGTTGTGGTTTAACCTCAGCTGCCAGCTAAGCCCTGCACAGCCCCTTGCTCATTCAGGCTCACAGCAGGATGGGAGAGAGAATCAGAAGGGAAAAAGTGAGAAAACTCATGGGTTGAGATAAAGACAGTTTAAAAGGTAAAGCAAAAGCCGTGCACCCAAGCAAAGCAAACCAAGGAATTCATTTGCTACTTCAAATGGGCAGGTAGGTGTTCAGGCATCCCCAGGAGGGCAGGGCCCCACCATGGATAACTGGTGACTTGGGAACACAAACACCATCACTCCGAATCTCCCCCGCTTTTTTCTCCTCCCAGCTCTGTATGCTGAGCATGACACCATAAGATCTGAAACACCCCTTGGGTCAGTTGGGGTCAGCTGTCCCAGCTGTGTCCCCTCCCAACTCCTTGTGCACCCCCAGCCTCCTTGCTGGTGGGGTTGGGGTGAGAGGCAGAAAAGTCCTTGATGAGTAAGCACTGCTCAGCAATAATGAAAGCATCCCTGTGTTATCAACATTATTCTTGTCCTAAATCCAAAACATGCGCTACACAATCTACTAGAAAGAAATTTAACTCTATTCCAGTCAAAACCTGCACACAATTGAAATCGATTTCTTTCTTTTCCATGTTTCCATCACTGAAAACTTTCTAAATGGTGGGAAAGGGATACTGTCTCTTCAAATACTGAAGTCAGTGGAACTTTGTACATCTTTGGCTGATTGTGATCTTTCTAATATAAAAAAAAAAAAATCTCAAAGTTGTAGTATTTTGGCTGCTATCAGAAATCAGAATATGAAAAAATAAAAATTTTAATACTCAAGTTTTTAGTAACTGCTATTGAATTTTTCTAGGATTTGAAAATATGCATTTGACTTGAAAATTTGTAGGTTTATTATGAAAGGTTTGGAAGATTCTTGTTCCTCTAGTCTTTCTTATAGCAGAAGAATGTATTTCACTGAGGAAATTTCTTTAAATAAGCAGAGGAAGAAAGTTATTTGGAAGTCTGGAGAATAAAGGATTCATTCCTACTGTTTTTTTTTTCCACTTCAAAACTTGACAGTGATTAATCATAAAGCATTGCAAACAAAGGTGTATTATTATTTTAGCAGTAGGCATTTGCCAAAGATTTTGTTTTAGGATCAGCACTATTATTTGTGCATTACACTGAACAGTGAGTGATTGCAGCACATCTCTCCAGTCCTTACTTGCTTTGTTATCTTCTCTTTGTCTTCTGTGTTATCTTCATTTTTTTTTCCTCACTTGCTACTTTTGTCAAATAATATAGAATGGGCTTTTTGTTATGGGGAGGTGGAGTTTCTTTCTCATGAGTCCATAGGGCTAATCATATATCTTCATTCAAGATATAACTCAGAGTAAATTTAAGTACCTTCATGTCCCCGCTTACATCTTTTGACAGATTTGATGTGCAATACATTTCAGAATTAATTAATTTTGAAAACATGTGCTTCTGCATTTTTCTTTTATAATATATGAGATATAAGTGCTCCATGAATAATAGATTTTTGTCTGCTATAATTTTGATAGCTTTTGGGAAAAAGAAATACATAATGGAGGATGGTAAAAATGTTACATGTGATGAATTGTATCAAATAACTGAAACTGTGTGATCAGATGAGTAATGTGGACAGAGAAAAATCCTGCAGGCCCTTGATGAGACATTTTGTTGATCAAAGGTCTATGTGGAGGACACTAGAATCACGCTGAAATAGGCTTTTATTTCATCTTGTATTAACAGCATAATAGTATCCACTATTGTGCAATGCTCATAAAAGCAATTTTGTACTTGGTGACTATATTTTTTGTGTCATTGTTGGTGTGTTTTTTTGTCTCATTCTCTACAAAATGTGGTGGATTTATCAAGCCTTGTATTAGAAAGGAGTGAGATGCAGACATCTTTTGTCAGTTACTGTATACCATGAATATATAATCTATGACAAAGCAACCACTTCCATTTCTTTTACAGCTAATGACGATTTACTGTGGCACAGGTATTATTTGCATGGAAAGAGTGAGATCTGGAGTACTGTAATATTAAAACATTAAAATCAGATGGAAATAAACCTATAGAGCACTTGCAAGTTTTCATCTCTGGTAGAACAAAGAAGGGTGCAGCTGTGTGGCAAGGATTAAACTGTGGTCCAACCACCTTCCTAGTGTTTGATCTGTTTTCTATGTCTTAAGCTTTCTTCCGTTTGATAGCTACATTTGTAGAAATATCTAGATTTCCCTATTGCTGTAGTGTTAATTCTGAACAGAGTTGCATCCATTCATCTGATGTCACTGTCACTTAGCAGCTTGGCTGGGGTTGAGTAAGATCCATATATTCTAGCTGAGACTTTCCAAGTTTGGACTAGGAGAGTAAAACCTCTTCCAACTGGCTGTCATTCTTTCCAGGGTATTTTACATTAGCTGTTCACTTTCATGGAAAGAGAAGGTTCCTCTGTTTCTTCCTGCATGGATAGCAGCTCTCTTGCCATGTTAGTCTGACTTTGATGTTATGTAGGGCCTTTGTTCCTTTCACGATGTTGGTGAAAATGAAGCTGTGTTTCTGGCATCTGAAAAAAGGATAGGTAGGGTTAAATCCTGTCCTAGTGCAACTATTGGCAGACTACATAACATCTGATTCTGTTTGCTGGTCCTTTCCCAATAAGGCAAGTGCATCCCCAGTGTTACAGAAATAGTGATCTGAATCAGGTCACTCATCAGACCTCCTATCCAGAAACCTTAGTATACGTCTGCTGTATCATTTACAAGGTAGGATTAATTCAGAAGATTGATTTGATATCTGTGTCCTCAAACAAAAAACAGATGTGAATAATTAGATAGTCAATAAAAGTAAACACTACTGTATTTCTGCAATCTATTTTATATGTTAAGGAAACTTTCCTGTCTGACCATCTTGGAGCCTCTCTAGCAGTCACTGTCAGACCACCTGAGCTAGGTCCAAAACACATTCGCAGAGGGCAGCTCCAGTGAGCCAATGGATGCCCTGCTTCACTCCCTACAAGGTTTCCTTGCCTTTTATACTTGGAGAGCTCTGTCACCTGGCAGCAATACAGGTCCCCATGCCCTTTGTTGTGCAAAAGGTTGGCACCAGTTCATTGCCTCTTGCCTCAGGCTCCTGCCCTCCAGAGCTCAACCTGCAGCTCTCACTGCAGCTGCTCACCAAGCCACCTGCACTGATGCATGTACATAATATCTTCTGTCCAAGAACAGGCAAGAATCTTTCCAGCATTTATTATACTCCAGAATTAAAACCATTTCAGTGCTTTTACTCGTCCCAATGTTTCTACATTGTTGTTACATGCCTTAAAGCAGATTGACACTGCAACTGTGTTCAGCTTGCAATCTCTCTTCGATTGCATGCAGAGGTCTTCTGAACACTTTCCAGCTGCTTCCTTCAGCTATAAATTCTGAGGCTTATTGCAGCTGTCTGAGGATGTCTCCTGGTTAGTCGTTTTTGACCCAATGCTTTTTTTTTTTCTCTAGACCTTTATGAATTCAGTTAATCCTTTATCCCAACATGCTCCAAGAAATGACCAATTAGCTGATCTGCTCACTCCTGAACTTCTTCTCAAGAGACATTTTACAACTTGTTATTAAATGCACAGACACAGTGCAGCAAACCTTCTTAAAGCTACAGGATCTGTGTGGCCAACTTGAATTCAGTTACATTTTTAAAATTAGGTAGGCTTCTGTAAGTTTATATACAAGCTGCAGAGTCAGTAACACTTTCATTTTACAGCTGTGTTACAGAAGAACTATTGCTGATTCTTAATATCACTATATTTTCAGCTGGTGTAAAGAAACATAAAGACCTGAAGCAATATATAAGAATTAGCTTTATTCTCTCAATTTTTTATTGCCCACAATGGTGAGAAGTCAGCAGATAGAGTTCCTTAATATTTTTAGATCCTAATGGTGTTTTTACCCAAGTGTCCAGCTCTCCAAGAATTTTGAAGTCAAATAAATAGAGTTAGGTGCTAACAACAAAATAGATATGTTATTTTGTACTGTGTTAAAAAAAAAAAAACCCAAGTAACAAATCCTCAAAACTGTACATTTGAAATTAAAAAGAATCTCATTTTATCTTAATGTTTTAATATTGCTAAGATAAGAAATCCAACCACTATGTTATCACTATGTCTTTTCATCCTTTAAAACACACATGGATAGCCCGCTGTATCCTTGTGCATCTCCATTTTGTTGTAGGAGACTGTGAATCTATACAATACTTACTTTCTGAGCATTAGATTTACCTAAAAGATTCCCTGTAAGAAGTGATCTCTTCTTGATTTTCATTGCAATTTTGTGCATGTAATTTCATATTAAGACAAACACAAAATTATCTTTTTCCAGTTTCAGAAAGACAATCAACTGACAGTTATTTTTTGAGTCTATTTTTTTGAATTTCCAATTTGAGGCTTTTTTTGAATGTCACACTCAAGCTCAAACATCACTAGTCAAACTCAGACTCATCTTCATTAAAATAATTTTTATATACAAACCATTTTGATAGTTCGAATTATGAGAAAATAAATATTGGATTAATAAAGATAAACTAATCTAAATAACACATACCTAATTTTAAGAATAATTTCTTGATATTGAACTTTAGGGTTGCAGAAATACATGAAGAAAGATAAAAATTGATTTTGCTACTTGCAGATGGCAAAAAGGATTTTTTTTTTTTTTTTAGTACAAAAAATGTGATTAGTTTATGACCACAAAGAAGAAGGATGTCGTCACAAAGCAGACCAAGAAGTTTCAGGATGAGAACATTAATCACAGCTGCTATTTTTCGTAGAAAACATGATTGAAAGTCGGGTACCACTGCCTGTGTACAGGATTTCAGTTCAAAGGAGGTGACTGAATGCAATCCCTGAACACCATGATAGCATTAAGTAGCGTGCAAGGAGAAGTAGGATGGCAGCCTACTACTAAAATCAGGCAACCCAGGACAACCTAACTGAAAAGTCTTTTATACCACTGGTAAAATATTTAAAATAAACAAGATGGGGAATGAAATAAAAACTGATAAAGAGGCCTGCAGAGAGAAAAGTATCCTAAAAGAAGAAAGCTTATACTTATTTAGATATAAATGTTTGAACAAAATTCAGTCCTTCTTCTGATGGACTTTCTTTTCCTGCCTAAACATATTTATAAGGAATGCTATAAGCCCCTGTGTAATCTTCATGATCTTTTATGAAACATTGTGGATTGTGACTTGGGACCTATACTAGGAGGTGAACTGATGATTTTTATGTCTGATCCTTCTCTAGAATTTCTTTGAATTGGCTGTTAGCATCTCAACTCCCCAGAATATCAAATCTAAGTCTTTGCAACTATTCAGGCCCATTTGGGGAATTGTAGAAAAATGGAGGAAAGAATTAGGGCCATATTCAAGCAAATTTACTTTTGGAGGAAAATACTTTAGATAACTACATGCTGGACTTTGAGTTCATGCGATTACTTTTATATAAGTCAGAACTGATGTTACTTTAAAAGCAAAATATGAAAATGTTTTAGAATTTATGAAATTTCTTTTAATAACATAGGTTTCCTGGACCTTTAGAAAAGAAAAAAAACCCAAAAATTTAGAGGGTCTCCTTTCTTCATTAAGGATGTACCTAGCATGTAGCCAGAAAACAGAAAAGAGCAGTATATTTCTTTTTTGGTATTATGCCTCTACAAGTTCTAAATCTGAAAGTAGCAAGAACAATGCTTCCCCAGAGGGAAATATTTATACCCACTGTGATGATAAAAAGACATAGCTGTGAAAGCATTGCAACAGCTGACCAACTGTTGTGGAGGCCTATTTAAATTACATTGTTTTGGCCACAGGTTGTTTTGAAGTTTGTCTGGGCATCCCATATCCTTTATGAAGTAATTATACAAGGAGTCACTGTGAAGAGGAAACATCCTCTTTCACATCCTTCCAGGATTCATTCTTTTCAGAATTTTTTTTGTGTGGCTAAGTGATTTTTACCCATTCATGATCATCTCCACTGAAGATCTTTGTTTTAGCCTCTCACTTTCAAGACTGTGAAAGTTAGCTTTCATTGACATAAAATGCACTAAAAACCAAAGGATAAAAGATGTGTTGTTTGTAGGTTGGATTTTTTTTTTCAAATCTGGAAAAAAACCTGTAGGTTTGGAAACGGTGGGAATATTCTTTGTAGATATTTTCCATCAGATGCTGGTGTTAACAGAATCGGTAGTGCTACATTTGGAGATGTTTCTTCTGGGGAAAAAGAAAAATGAAAGGAGAATATTTTACTTTTCAGAATGGAAGTACAAGATAGCAGATCTCTCTTGCTCCATGTCACCTTAGAAACTGACTCTGGTGACTGAAGCCAGTAGGCAGTGGTCTCGTATAGTGGCAGAGATGGTTTATTCTCTTCCTTTTCTATTTTAGAATTAGCATCCCCTTCGACCGCAGTGTAAGGATCTGTGTGAGCACATGTACTTGTGAAATATGCATGGCTGTATGCCTGTGAATACATGTAGGAATGTGAAAAACAGGTTCAAAAGGAATGGGTGAATTTATCATTTATCAGAATGTTGTGTGTTCATTCATGGTCTTGCTTAATGCTAATTTTTTTTTCTAAAAGAATTAATAAATGTAGGACGCAAAAATAAACCCTTTGCTAAAAAAGCTTTTTCTAAAACACTATAATAAACAAGACAGACTTTGATCTCCTAACAGCTGTTATTTTTGACTAGAAGAGCTCATAATTGTACCTGACATGTTAGTGAAAAAGCATCACCAACCTGCTTGTGCAATAAAAAAATCTTTGTCATAAATATTAAGGGATTTTGAGGAGATGCAGTTTTACTTAAATAAAGGAAATAAGACATCAACATATGGGCTTGAAATGCAGAACGTTTTTGTCTGTTCAAAGGTTATAACAAAATCTCTCATCCTACATTATATTTAAGTGTATTAGATACTAAGTCCCACTTTTGTCAAGTCAGAGTAAATTACTGTTTATATATTACTTATTTTAAAAAATTATTTTCTTTCTATTACCTTGCATCAAAAAGTATTGCCACTATTGGCTGAAGAATTAACTGCCTTTGCAGAAGCAAGTCAGTGAATTTTTTGCTGAGGTATTTGGTGATCTTCTGGGGAAATGAAAAGCCACAAGAGTTTAGTTTATTTCCACAGTGCAGTTAGTTTGTCACTTCAGCAAAAGAGGTACACTGGAATGGGATTTTATTTAACCAGATTTGGACATGAATAGCAGGCAAGATGCCAAGGCATTGGCTTTGGTGGAAGCACAGAGCATACTGAATGCTCAGGTTCTTACTCATCAAGCTAAGCTGCCCTGAAGTCCTGTAGCGGGTTTGATTCAGTGACCAGGCAGAAGCACCAATTAATGTTGTGGTTTAGTTCATTTATTTGTTTTTGTGAGATATGAATTAGGAGAAAACAACAAAGCAGGCTCGGAAACTTTCAAGAGTATAAAGATAGTTTATTATTACTAGGTAGGATTAAAAGAAAAAGAAACACTAAGAAAGTAAAAGGAAAAAAAAACAACATTCCTTTCTTTGCCAGCACCACCCCTCCCCCATCCCCTATCACTCCAGGGACATTTAGCCTCCTCACAGGCTTCCCGGGAGAGAGCGAGGAGGGTAACAAAGATGGAATTTCTGGTCAATATTAGAGTTCTTTAAAAAAGTCTTTCCAAACTTGAGGGAAAAGAAAGAGGTCTCCTCTCTGCTTCCGTGTGGTTTCTAAACTGCCACCGCAATAGTCTGTCCGGTCTGCTCGGAGACAGTCCATTGTACTGAACATCCAAACATGGGGTGTTCTCAATTCCACCCCCCGCCATGGTATTACAGTTCTGTACCACGTTTTTGCAAAGGGTCGGTTTAAGCTCTGTGTGGCTTGCGGCTCCGCCCTCTTCTTTCCGCCGCCATCTTCCGTTCCACCCTGCCTGACTTACTTTCTACTTCTTCCTCTGACTTGTAATGCCATGGTGAACAGCTTCTGTTGAAGGAAAAGCCCTTCTCCTTCGATGCTGCCAGTTGCTTAATAGTTTCTTCAATCTGAGAAAACTGAAAATTGGTTTTTTCCAGGCCCGCGGGGGACCCTGTGGAGTGGGGGGGAGGGGAAGCCCCTCCCGGATTCTCGGGAGCTGCTCGGCTCGGCCTTGCAGCCCCCATTGCTCTTTGGCTGCTTGCAGCTTTGGGGGGAACCCTGATGCGTGCCAGAGACCCTTGCCCTGGCACCCGGGGGAGGGGAGCTCGGCCTGGCTCCCCAGGGCTGGGCCTGGAGCCTTCCCCGTCCCCCCACCCCTTCCTGCAGCACGCTGAATTCAAAGAGGCCGTTTAAATATGGGTTTAAATATGCAAAATCGGAAAAGTGCAATTGGATTGAGAAACTGTCAATCAACTTCAGCTCCAACCCACGACAAGTCCGTACAGCAGCGTCAGTGAGTACCATTTCCTGGGGTAGATAAAACGCACGGCTGCATTCAGACCTCCCAGCAACAGCACTTTGGCATTAAGGAGACGTTTAATTTTGAACGATTATTGCTTGAGAAATTCTGTCTTAAACTCGTAATTATATCTTCCTAGGTGTCACTCCCTGTTGACTCATACTCTAGAAAATTATTCTTAAGGGAATTTAGGGACACACAAGAGGATGGCAGGTTGGTTTTAGGTTAAATAATAATTGCTAAAAGTGACTGATTATCAACATCTGTAAAAGTCCCAGGCAGAACAGTCACCTCATTTTTCTTTAACATTCTGTTTTCTTGCCATCCAAGTTTGAGAAATAATGAACTCTCTTTTTAAAAATAATGTCATGATGGATTCACTAAGTGACAAAACTGTTCTGATTTTTGTCAACAGAACCTGACTTTGAAGCATCTTGTTTCTACTATCTTCAATAATCTTCATACTGTTCTAGGTTCCTGGCAATTGGAACAGCCTTTCAGTATAACTGGGTCTAAATTTTCTAGACTTTCAATATAACCAGTAGAAGGACTAGAAGAGGAGGAGAAATGCAGTTGTGTGTTTTTCCTTACATTCTTCTGCGTCATGTCATATTGTCAGAAGTGTGCAGTCCTCTGTCACACAGAGGCTCTGGCTGCCTGCAGCAGCACCCCATGGGTCTCACAGGAGTTTCTTGTGAGGCTTCTTCTGAGCCTCTGACATCTGTTCCCCTACTTGGAATAAGAACTTATCTGCCTTCACATATTTCTGTCATGTGATTTGGAAACTTTCCACAGCTACATTAAAATTTTGTTGGCCTAATGACTAGTGACACATAACTCATAGTAAAAAAGGATGTCTGTACTTGAAGGCAGCTGAGAAATTCCTGCCAGGTAGGACTGGATCCCAGATATGGCCTGGCTATTTCTCTTGAGCTTTTTCAGGAACAATGTGATTTGTGATGAAGCTCTCATGAAAAAAGTGACTTGCAATGCTGTGTACTGAGTCAGGTGAGGGAAACCTCCTGATGATAACAAATAGATAATCAAAGTGCATAGCTTGGTCCCTTCCCTATTACAATGGTAAGGCTATTTATATTTATGTGAGGAAATAGTTTAGAGTGTGAACTGGTTCTGAGTGTATGACTGTGGTCCCAGCAGTGATCACTTGAACTGAAAACTGTCTTCAGCTTTCTTGATAAAAAACCAGTGAACATTCTTGTGTATCTTACTTAGCTGATGCATAATATAGTGCTGAATCCTACCTGGGGTGGGAGAAAATTCAGCCCTTGTATTTGCATTTAGCTTCATCATTCAGTCTTTTTTCTGGGAAGTAAATTTTTTTGTGCAAGTTTTCTACCATGTCCATTTGCTATTTTCCAAATACACTTTCAACATCTTCTGACACACAGCTTCATATAGTTGAATATTTAACAGTTTACAATCAGCATGCCATATTGTGATTTCAAAACCCACACAAGCAAAAATTAATATTTATTATTATAAATATTATTATGTTTACTTGCCAATATTATGCAGATACTACATATCCATTTTTTCCCATTAATCTCATTGTTGTGAGACCACCAAAAAAAAAGGTTTATTTATCCACTGTACTGACACTTTCTTCAAAATCTCACTTTTTTTTTTGTTTGGTTTGGTTTGGTTTTGTTTGTTTGTTTGTTTAATGATATCCCGTTTCCCACAAGCTGTGTTATATAGAGTACCTGTAAGCAAAGGAAGCCTAGCCTGGAACAATTTTTTTAAGATGTGATTTTTATCTCAATAGAGATAAAAACATGTTGTTGTAGACCAGGTCTGGTTATGTCTCTCTTTTGAAAAGCACATGAATTTCCAGCTGTAACCTTAGTGCAGAGTGGCCGGACTGAGCTCCTTATCAGGAGTCAGGCAGCTCCTGCCATGAGCCTGATGTCCAGCTCCCACCTCTGCTGTCCTTCTCTATCATCCCCTTGCCCCAGGTCCTGGGCTTGGCACTCCATAGCTGCTGGACAGAAGACAAATGGATAATTGTCACCACTGACACAAGGTAGTTCATATTAACTGTTTTATTCCTCCAATCAAGCTCTGGGCTGGCTGAGGACAACCTTGGCTTTACAAATCTGAAAACAGGTAAAAGAGGCTTAGCAGAATTTAGTGGTAAGACTTATTTTCCTCCACAGTAGCTGAAGAACTACTTTCATACAGTGCCCCGTTAATGTCTTTGAAAGGTGTGATAGATGCAAACTCTTAATTTCATCTCCTGTGTCCTATATGAGTTAGGGAATGGATACAACAGCAGTGGGTAAAATTACTGATGTCTGCTTGTAGTAGCTACCTGAAGTGAGTCTGTCTGGCTGAATCCCTTCTTTATTGCAGTAACAGCTTTTAGTGCAGCGCTCTCTGAAGCCTCATCATAGGTCCTTTTAATTGATGGGGCTTAAACATATAATTTTCTTTTCAATAAGAGGAAAATTAGCTCTCATTTCCTTATACAAATGTTAGATTTATCATCATTTTAGCCAAGGGAAATTTAGACCTATGTGTTTCTTTTAAGTACACCCCCAGACAATGAAGGATTTTAGAAACCAGCAACAGAGACAAGCAGTCATCATGCCAAATCAGTCAGAAATGCTGACAGAGTGAAACACTATTTGTTCTTATAATTCAGAGCCATAAATTCTCTGGAGACCTTAGATGTCTGGACCATCTGCCCTTTGGCACCTCTGCAGCAAATGGTAAATCCATTGGTATCACATATAAGACATCTGTTCTCAAACCCTATTTATTCTTGATGTGGGGAAATCTCTCTTTTGTTCACACTTCATAAGATTAATCCTAACTACTGGCTTTACACTTGTCCTTTTATTACCTCTGCTACCTATTTTGGAGGAATAATTATTCCTTATTTAGTTTGCTGGCTGATAGGAATCCTTTTCCTAGGCACTTCTCTCTCTGTGTGTCTGGGCACTTAGCCCAGGCTGTAGATTTCAAAGGCAGCAGGGTGCCAAGAGGTTAGACACTGTAATGTTGTGAATACCTTTGTGGAGGTAGCAATTCATCATTAGCTGAAAATTGATGTCCTGTTATTTGTTTGAGCAACAGTTGTATATGCAATATATAGGTAAGGATGTATACAAAGTGTTTTTGTGTGTTGGAGATAGCCTACGCAATTATTTATAAATGTAGCAACATGGCTGAAGTGCATTTTATTTTGTTCCTACTAGTACTTAACACATTCTTCAATGCAGAGATGCCAAGATACACAGTACAGTCATGACTGAACTTGCTGCTGCAATGATGGAATGGTGTTTCTTCTACACTGTTTTCACTGAAAATAGGCTTTTTAGATACTGCAGTTCTTCATAGCTTGATATCCATTTCACGCAGACTGTAGGTGGATGCATGATCTATTTAGTTTATTATATATATGAATTTTGTAATATTTGCATTTGAGTTTTATGCGGGTAGAATGATTTTTTTTTTTTCCTTAAGGGCCATGGCATGAATAGAAGTAGTTGAAAAATGCACTTACAAAATATAGGAAGTAACAAATTATTCCTTTATGTCATTTTTAGGATCTGTTTTACTTTTTGTGCTGAATGACTTTGGGGACAGCTGAAAGCTTGGCATTTTTTTCAAGTGTTTCTTTTTTTTAAACAGTGAATTGCTGATAGTTAAATTTACAGGATATCTGCTAAATATTTCTCTTACATTTCAGCCCTGGTACTTGAGAAAGAAAGTAAAGGACTTTGAAGTGTCTATCACTATAGCCTAATATCAGCTTAGATAATTGGTTAAAGATTTTCACAGTAAAGTGTCCATCTTTTCATTACGGGGTTTTCAAAAATACCTGGTAAATATGAGAATCATCTGCCATAAAGGCTTATTTGTTGTTATTGGCATATTAGTTGTCCATCATGGGGAACCAGGATATTTGTAAAAATGTGAAGAAATTTGTTGCCATAAAAAGTTTCTATATTCCATTTTATAGCAGATAAGAGTAAATTATTTATGTTGTATTTTTGCACTATTTATGGATGGTAAAGACCTATATACAAAAATTTTTTGTTAGGAATGGCAGGTATTCTGAATTGCAAATATTACTTCTTTTGTGTAAACCAGAGAAGAATTCAGGACAAGCCTGCACTGTAGAATGAATTTCTCAATCGAATGAAATAATAATGTAACATCCCAAGTAATTGAGGCATAACTGAAAAAGGTGATATGCTTGCCTGTGACTAAAACTGGGTGATGTAACTTGAAAGTTGTTATTTTTACACTGGCAGTTGATAACTCCATGCTTCATTTATGCCACATCTAAACTTGACTCAAACTTAGGATCTGCCTGTGCAGAGAGCTATTGAAGCCAATGAGATTCTGCAAAGGCAGCACAAAATCTGATAATGAATTCACAGCATTTTCTAAATATAACATAGAATAGAATAGAATAGAATAGAATAGAATAGAATAGAATAGAATAGAATAGAATAGAATATTTCCGTTGGAAGGGACCTATGATGATCTTGTAATCCAACTGCCTGACCAAATCAAGGCTAACTAAAAAGTTAAAGCAAGTCATAAAGGGCATTCTCCAAGTACCTTTTAATCATTGACAGATTTGGCGCAGCTTCGAACCATCCCTACTCATTTTTTGAGTAAAATAAAGAAAAATACCTTCAGAAATACCTTTATTCTGTGTCTTTTGCTTAAGGATTAAATTCATTAAGCTTAAGAAAGCTTACACAAGGGGCCTTGATAACATCTTCATGTAGATCAACATGCCAAGCTTCACCTGGCTGGATCCTTGCTGTTGTTCAAATCCTATCACTGAAGGTGTGCATCAACCTAATTTGGGAAGTACTTTGGAAAAAGAGAATTCTAACATTTTAATAGGAGGGATAAGATGGATGAGAAAGTTGGAAAGCCTCCCCATATACAACACAGCCATCTAAGTGTAACTTTAGTTGACTAACTACATTTAATGCAAAGAAATGTATGTGCCTCAAATGCCCTTATACATCTGAAGATTAATACCAATATTCATTAAAAATAGAATATGTCTTTTAAAACTCATTAAAAATAGAGGATCTTTTTAAAAACACATTCTTATTCACACTGAAAACAATCTTCAGTGTAGAAGTATTTAGATGTAGAGATGCAAAATGTACAATTTGCTTGCCTTTTTCTAGTAACATATTTTTGTCAGAGCTAAATATTTTCTCATTTTCCTAATTTTCTGGGTTTGTTAGTGATGAGTTTCCCCACAATAGGCTCTTATGCTTGAAATAACAGCATTTGAGAACAAACACTGGTGGGCGTTACATGTAGTAACAAGAATCAGGCAATAGTTCTTAGAGGAAAAATAATTAAAATAAGCAAATCAGCAAACAGACAAATCAGTCAGATCATCTATGGTATAGGAAGCTGGTAGGAATATGGACTCAGTGATTCATTAAACAGTCTCAAGGAATTTTTCTCTTGCATGCTCAAACACAGATAACAGTGTTGTAGTTGGGGAGTAGAGATTCCCCTGAACTGGTCTATGAAAGCTGATAAAAAACACTAACTTTCTGTAGAAATTGGCCCTTTTTACTTAACAGGTAAAATCTAAGGATTTCAATTAGCCCTGTCTGTCAGGAAGAAATATAAATATAATCTCTGAGTTTGTGTTCATTTGCTGATTAGTAATTTAGAATATTCAGTGACAACTCTTTAAATAATTAAGACAACTCAATTAAGAGTGTCATAATAACAATTAAAAGTGATCTGTATGTATTAGTTCATAAGAGAACATTGCAAATTCTCTGCTACAAACTCTCTGCTGACAAAGCAGAGGTGTGTGACAGTACCTGATAGCAAAGAGCCACATTATGAGCACAAGGTAACTGTAGAACTCTGGATCCATGGTTCACTGCAGTGCTGTGGCAAGGCTGGGTTCTCAGCTGGCATAGATTAGGTAGCTCTGGAGAACTCAGTCCAGTTGAGCCAGAGTGGTGCTTGACAACAAGCCTCAGAGCATTGTTTAAAAACGTATTTAAAATATAAAGTAACAGGTAATTGTGTTATAGTCTTTAATGCAGCATTAGGTGTGTAAGCCTGTACAGAGCATATTTCAAATATGAAATATTGGCCATTTTGGCCATGCTGTTGTATCTCAGATTAGCACCTTGCTTTCTCTGCTTGCCTGCTTAGCTAAGAATTATTTGAAATGTGGATATTTACTGTGTTAAAATTCCCTTTTTATGCTTTTAATTTTTCCTAGGAGGTGTTTGCATTGCTCAGTCACTCAAAATCCCTCGGGAACCAAGACCAGGAGAATTTGAAAAGATCATTAAGCGCTTGTTGGAAACTCCGAATGCTCGAGCAGTGATCATGTTTGCGAATGAAGATGACATTAGGTGCCTGTTTCCTAATTTTGTGTTATGAAGATGTTCCTCTTCACAAAGATGCTTGATTTGCTGGTGGAAAATAGACAAACAAAGAGGTTTCAGATTCAATCCTATGTAAAAATTCTTGGAAATCTGATGAAAAGAAATGGAGTCATAGTAATTATAGAGTATGCTGGTCCTTTATTCTGTGTAATTTTAGACTGCTCCTAGCCCCTAAGAGTGCAGTGCCAATAGATTTTGTGACTGAAAAGAAACCAATAAGAATGCTAGAAAAATATGGCTAAAGACAAAACAAATTAACTTGTATATTACTGTATCTTGAGTTCGTTACCACTGTTGTTGAATATGCTTTAGATTGTGAAAACTACAGATTAATTAGTTAGTGTAAGATTACTTGTGCATAAGCAAAATAAATGCTGGGGTTTCTCAAGTTCTTTGTAAATGCAATTTGTTTACTTGGTCATTTGTTATTCGTTTGCAGGAGAATACTGGAAGCAGCCAAAAAAGCTAATCAGTCTGGACATTTCCTCTGGATTGGCTCAGACAGCTGGGGGTCAAAAATTTCACCAGTCCAGCATCAGGAAGAGATTGCAGAAGGAGCAGTAACCATTCTACCCAAAAGAACATCCATAGATGGTAAGGACACAAGTGGCACAAACCTTTCATTTTCTGTCAAAGTTCAAGTACTGTAGGTCTCTTTAAGAAAAATTTAAAAATCATGTAGTCCTTGATTACAGGGAATTCAGGAAAAGCTTTCCAACCAGGTTACCTGAGCTGGCCTGATCCAACAATAATTCAATGTATCTGTTAAGATGGGGAGATGCTGAATCTGCAACTATGGAATCTTGTAATTGTCTAATAATGATGACACTTGGAGTTGAGAGCTTCTTAACCATAGCCTGCCCATTCTTTGGGTCAAATAAGGAGAGTATTGGATGGATGGTAATGAATCAGATTATGCTCTGGGGAGGAGATTGATCTGTGCCCTGCTTTCTGCTCCTACACTTGCTTTAAGAAGCCGCTGCATTAAGAAAGATTCTGACTTGGTGGATGAAGTGGAAGTTGGTTTGAAGCACTTTATTCCTGTGAGGGTACTGGATATAGTAGTGTCTGGGTAAGTGTGCTAAACTGGTAATTGATAAAGAAAAATGAGCAATATTGATGTTACATGGAGAATTTAGCCACAGGGAAATACTTATAAGGAGCTAATCCAGATGAGATGTGTTAATCATGATTTCATTATGACTCCTGGATTTCAGGGGTAAGACTGGTGATCATCAGGTTTAAGTAGGAATCTTTAGTTTCTCAACTGGTGTCATTACCTATATAAATAGAAGCAGAATTGTAGGTGTCCTGGAAGTCCTCTATTTCAACAAAGAGGTACCCCATGATATTAGGTGGCCTTGAAATTAATTCTAATCCTTAGATGCTACTATGCTCATAAAATAGTTTGTGCCGAAAGATTTTTCTTGTTCTTGTATTTCTAAAAAATCTGATATTGTCTTTAAATTACTATTTTTATACCGTATCAAATTTTAATGCTTCTTTCACTTCTCTTCAATGTAGGATTTGATAGATATTTCCGGAGCAGAACACTTGCTAACAATCGAAGAAATGTCTGGTTTGCAGAATTTTGGGAGGAGAATTTTGGATGCAAGTTAGGATCACATGGAAAAAGAAATAGCAATATCAAGAAATGCACAGGTAACTGTGAAAGTAAAACATTATCTGTAAATTGTTTATAGGAGTGCAGGAAAGGAACCACTTTCTTTTCATCACTTTTCTTTCTCCCTTCAGTTCTCCAATGCATACTGCTGAGTTTTAGGAAATTTGTGACACTTTTTCTTAAATCTGAAGAAAAAATTCGTGGACAATGTATGAGAAATTTAGTAGTTAATTTGCACAAATCCAATGATGGTACAGATTTTATAAAGACCAGTGACAGTGGTTCAATTCCATTATGTTTTCAATGACCTCTTCTCTCACCCCATCTGTACTTGTCAATATGATTTTTTTAGCAAGTGTGTGCATCACGGTAATTCTCATATTGTTAACCCTGAAATATATACAGTGAAAATTAAATTTCTGTTTAAACTATTGAGGTCTTGATGATAGGTCAAGTCTTGAAATCCTTATTTAGTTTACAAACTGTGTGTGAGGATGAAGGAAAAAGCAAATCAATATGTTCTTATTACTTGTTCCCATGTGTAAAATAAGGATTCTCTATGATATTATAAAACTGAAAGCCTCTATAAAGTTTGAGCAAAAACTTGAAGTAATTGTCACTAGTTTTTGCAAACCTGCTTGCTCAGGCATCATACTCAGATGCAATTGTCACAACAGCTAATACAGCAGACACATCAGCATCTGACTTTGATCTTCTCTGTAAGATGTTGTTTTCTCGCTTTTACTTGAAAAGTTTATTAGAAGAGTGTTACCTTCTGTGACTACAGCAGATTGCTTATGTTACTTTTTGTGTAGACGCTTTAACATAATGTCAGGGCTCCTTGTGTCATTTCCTTAATTACTGCCACCACTCCCAGCATTACTGGTCGTGACCACCATCTCTGTGAGCAGTGCCAGCAGCAGTACAAAATTTTGCTGCACTACATATATAAGTTGTCTGTGATGTGCCTTGATTTTCCTGGCAGTCTCTTCTTTCACCAAATAATATTTTCCCCATGAAACACGAACTTTTTTGTTCACTTGCTGTCCCAAGATTTCTGGCTGCTTGCTGACATTTTCATGCAGCATCTGTTATAGGGGTGCCCTTCCAAACTTTCTGCACACCAGCACTGCACTTCTCCTGGGCTTGTCAGACAGAAACACTGTGAAGTCTCTAAGAACATGCATTCCTGCACTTTCTGGACCATCAGATTTATTGTATGTGCATTGTATCATTGATTCAAACACTTACTGCACTGGGCTTCACAAAGCACAGATACAACTCACACAGAAATATCAGAGCCATGCATTCACTCTCTCATTTCAGCAATGCCTTCTCTTCTGCCTTTTACCTTGTATTACACAAAAGAAAAAAGGTAATATTCAGTTCCTCACCGAGCTAAACGATAGCTCATTACTGTAATCCATTAGTCCCTGGCCTTGATTCATAAAGCAGTAAGTCATGGCTGGATAGGTGCCCACGTCTGGAAAGGGATTATTTTGTTATTACTATTTTAAGTGGAAAATACATGGGTTTTTTTAAGTTCTTCAGGTGGAATGACTGGTGTATGTGTTGTAGTTTGGGCAGCTCTGAATGTTACCACAGATGGTTGTATGACTTATTTCAGCCTCGTCACATCTGTCAAATTGAATTACCAAGTGAAAAGCAGTATATGAAATACATAGGCTATATCTCGATCCAAAATAATTTCTAATTTGAAACAGATACCTGTATATTTTAGGAAAAAAAAATTACGGTATGTTCTCTGAACCTTAAAATAGAAAGAAAACATATTTTCTGTGCCCAGAAAGTTAACATGGTATCAGGTGATGGGACAAAGACATGGGTGGTCTCATGATGGTTGCACATGCATTTTTTCCAGCAGGGGAAAAATCAATGAATTCTGCAATGTAGCTATGACAGATAGGACTCTTGACTAAAACCACTTAAAAGTGGCTTGCCACAATAGAAAAAGTCTCCAGTTGAACAGCAGCAGATCTGACACAAACTGGCAATTCATCATGAACCCTATGCTTATCTAACCCAAATTTAAAGGGTTGGGTAACAAACGTACCCAAAATATGTTCATTTTAAGTAAACTGAATCTGGAGGTGGTGGTGGTAGTAAGTTCAAAATAAACCTCCTGTGATTTAAAGAAAATGATAGGTGGAGAATGGGGTAGTGACCCTCAGCCCGGTTTAGACTCAGAGAATTACAAATGATATCTTGACACACCCCAGTTCATTTGTCAGGGCCTCTCGAGCACAAAAGAGAGGCAGTAATGAAGTCCTGGCTGGTTCTTAATGCCACAGTCCTCAAAACAGATGAGTGTGTACTATAATCTTCTATGTCTGCTAAAAATTAAAGAATATCCCACCTATGAATTTATCTTTCCCTTGAGAGGCCAAAGGCATCCCTCATGGCCAAGCCTTCTTTGAAACAATGATGGTAAATGAAAAAAAGGAATGAATCCCCAAATTTCAATAAGAATATAAGAGCTGTTAAATTTAGTTGTTTATAACTTAATAGTGAAAACCTTGAACCCAGTCCTATCCCTGCTGCCACTTTTCCTTCCAGTGGGTTTCCTCTGATATTTTATGCATAGTTTTTTCATTCCTAATTTTCAGCTCAGTTCTTAAAAGGTCTGTGCAGGTGACCAAGCAGGTTGCCCAGAGAGGTTGTGGAGTCTCCCTCACTGGAGATATTCAAGAACTTTCTGGATGCAGTCCTGTGCCATGTGCTCTGGGATGACCCTGCTTGAGCAGGGAGGTTGGACCAGATGACCCGATTTGGTCCCTTCCAACCTTACCCTTTCTGTGATTATGTGGTTCTGTATTCCCATCTCTAGTTCAGTACTTGAAGACTGAACTTAAAGCTACCATTTATTCTAATTTTCTTGTATTTTTACCTGTGCATTGCAGAAAATGAGATTTTCTCTGTGTTTTGCCCACAAGTCCATCACGTTAACGTTGTATATCACGTTACTGTCTCTAAAAGTATTCAAGAGGTGTCTGGATGTGGCACTTTGGGATATGGTTTAGGGGTGGTTACGGTGGTGCCAGGTTGACAGTTGGTCTAGATGATCCTGAAGGTCTCTTCCAACCTTGATGACTCTGTGACTCTATGATGTTGTGATGTCAGTGGGCAGTAGTACACTGAAAGAAAATCAAAAGCTTGAGATACAGCCACAATCTGAAAATCTCTCTCTCCCATGATATTAAAAGGCAAATTGATAGGTATAACGTTTTCTCAGGCTTGAGATGTATTTTATTATGCCTTCCTGTTTATCTTAGGAGGTACTTGAATCTTTTTCTCATATAATATATGTAATTCCCAACAACAACAAAACCAATATCCCTGTTCTCTATTTTATCAAGTTATTCATAGCTTTAAATTTTTGCTACCTGCAGTGAGGATGCTACTGATCTAATCCAATTTCAAGCATTATTTTTTTCCCTATGAAGATACTAGAAAATGCTTAATAGTGAAAAACCTTTTTCTCTTTTCTTTCCCATGTAAAATCAACAGTCTTTTAAGCATTGGAAGTCTGAAAGGAATTTATCTTTCTTTAAGGTTAAGAATTACACAAGGGCATAAGCCTTCTTACCTTCTTCTGTTCTTATGCCTTACTGACTATTGCAGTCTAGTGTTGTAATAACTTTAACACTTTATTTGAATTTTAAAATCCTGTTTATCTGTGGTTGCTGTTGCTTCTTATTCAGAAAAGAATTTGTGCTCTGGAGATACATAAAGTAATAAGTTTCTTTTGAATTTGCTTGTTTGTTTGTTTTCTGATTTTTGCAATTTTACAGAAAGCAATGATTCACCTAAACTTTGAAAAAGTAATTTTTTTGCCACTATTGATTTGCAGCTAGGTCTATGTGTTTTTAAATGTGAGTGTACATTGATCAAGTCCTCAATATTAGAATATTTCATTGAAAAATATTAGAGATTTCTCCTTCTGACTTTTCTGGAATTAAAAAAATATCAAATTGGGCCATTAACTTAATAAGCATAAAACTATAATTCAATGACTACCCTTTAAACTATTTTACTTGTGGAAGGAGAAAGGCATTTGAAGAGAAAACTCATTTGTCTTACTACAAGAAAATGGAAAAGAAAGGAGCACTACTAAGATTAAACCATATGTAGAGGTTACAAGAAGCCTTACTTTACATATTTATTTAAGGTGTATGTTTTCTATATTCAATAAAAACGTTTTTAGTGAGACATGAACATTTCAGAGATCTTCAGCAGTCTTTCTCTAGCACTGGGTTCTCTGTGGGGAGGAGAAGTGAGGAGAGGGAAGGGTTTTCACTCATCCCTGTGCCCCAGCAGAAAACCGTAAAGGCAGAGACAGGATTCATTCATCCTTTGATTCCTTTTGATTCTCCAAGAGGAAGGGCTGGCATGGTGGTTGCAGGAGATGGCAGACACTCTATGCTTCTTGCTGTACTTTAAATTTAACATCCTGGAGAATTTTCCCATACACTCAGCTTCCCAGCTGACTCTACCTGTCAGACAGATTTTGGTAGTTGAATATTTAGCATTACTTAGAAATACTGTGGACTAACCAGAACTATCTCAGGCATTTTGTTCTTAGCTCTGACTCTTGGTTGTTGAGCTATTACTTGTCAGTCCCACCTTAATGTAGATTTTTAGATCTTGTCTTTCTTATGAAGCCTACAAAAGCATGAATTCAAATATTTGAAAATCAAACAAAGATATTGCAGAATACTAAATTAATAATTGCATTGAATAGAGGTGCTGACAATATACAACATCACTCTTTCAGAAAAGCAAAACAGCGATAGTAAAAGAAAGCAGCATTAATGATAAAGTGTAAAGAGAGAAGGGCAAAAATTAAATGAAATCTACTTCGATTTGCTTCAATTAACCTCAAAGACTCCTAATTTTTGACTTCAATCTAACAAAAATTTCTGAAGTCCTCTTTTTTTATTTGCATGTATATGTTTGTGTGTGCTTATACAAGTAGATATGTGTTTGTGTTTGTATGCATAAGCAGATGGAAATGCAACATGAAATGAAGTTGCTTACTATATCATGTGTTAATGGGAAAAATTGTCGCCTCAACTTTAAATCTGACATAAGAAGACAGTTCCATGGAGATTTGTTCTGGATTTTGCCCATAGAATCCCTTGAAGGCATACATTATGGTCTTTGAACAGCAAAATGGGGTCCTTTAATAAAACATCAATCTAATGTGTCACTTTCATATAACCTCAACAAAAATGTTAATTATAAATCTTCTTCATGTACATCACCACAGAAGGAGTCTTCCCCCTGTTTCATATGGTTAGAATTCTAACTACTCTGCAAACCTAATCAGCCTTTAACTGCCTATAATGACTGACTGTGCTGCTAAAAATAAAGACGGAAGAGTTCCCAAAAGTATATAGACCTGTGTCAATTAGCCTAATTTCAATTTGCTCTACCAAAAATGAGCTGTTTGCTTCACTGAAAAAAAATCACGGTGCAGAATAATAGAAACCATACCTAGGAATTTTGCAAGGACAGTATTTAATTATTTTCTTAACAAACCTCTTCGAAATTGCAATTTTCCCTAAAAATATTAATAGAAAAAAGTAAATTTACTCATGTGTGTATGCAGTCACAATCTGAAAAGTTTATAGGACAAATTGGAAACCAGATTGTAAATATTTTAGAGGTACAATGACTTGCTATTTAGTTTGAGTAATGGTTCCATTACCATCACTCCTAAAGTCGGTTTTTTTCTTGATGAGACCTACAGAAAATTAAGAAAATGGCATAGGTGCAGTTGAGATACATGCATTTAGCACAGTTCTCAAGAGGCACTAAGGCTCAGGAGGGACTTTAAAAGAATACTCAGAAACAGCTGTTTCTCTCTATCTTTGTGATTCGTGAGTTGTGACTGGGATGTTTAGGCATAGGATTTAGAAAGAACAATTCTTATTCTTTCTATTCTTTTGTTGTTGCTTGCCATTTTCTTGATTCCCATTTGAAAAGTATCCTCTGAACAAATCACAAAATAATTTTTGACATTTTATTTATATTTCTGAAATGCGTATTGCTGTTTTGTGTAAGTACAGTAATTGTGCATAAAAATCACACTATTCAGATTTGCAGCATAAGCAGGAGCCAAGTTGACTTGAATCTTTGCTACCCATCACATCAATTGATCCCAAAAGACTGAGGGAATATGGAGTGACTTGCAACATAAACTGTTGCTGCAAAAGTTCCCACAAAACTGTCTTTTCTCTATTAGTTAGTACTTGATTTACAGGATATAAGCAATTAAAAAAAAAAAAAATGAGAGCAAGGTCAAAGCAAATGGTGAAACAAAAGAAAATAGTTTGACTTTCTATTTTGATCTCTTTACTGATTCATTATGTTTGATATTAAAATATATTTCAACTTATTTTGATGTTAGATACCACCAATAGCAGAAGTAAAACTTTATTTTTAGTAATTATATTAATTTTATAATATAATTAGTAAGGGTAAACTAAGTTATTTCATCGTGTCATCAAGTAGCAGTGGAAATACCTAGGATTGCTTTTATATAATGAACATTTTCAATAAATTGAGTAACTATTCACCCATGAAATGTCCCTGATTTATAAGTAATTGCTCATCTTTTGTGGAAGGGAGTTCAGAGTGGTCACCTGTAAACAGATGTAGATGCTTTTAAATCTACGAAATAGAATTTTATTGCAGAAGGAGTCCCTGCAAAATCAATGGGACATACACAATGAACTTTAGTATAATTCAGTGTAGGAAAGGAGGTCAGAATTTGTCTTTCAATGCTCAAGTGTAGCCATTAAATGTACCAATTATAATTCAGTATTTCCAGAATGTTATTTGTATCCAATATTTGAGATAGGTGTTTTTGTATGAAGGGTTCTTATAAAAGGTCAGGTAGAAGCACAAGTGTCCTTAATTTGTGTTAAAATCAGGGTACAGGGGAGAAAAGGTATATTTGTTATATTGAGCTTACATTGGTTTAACTGCATGGCTGGGCATAATGATTTGGACTCTGGACTAATGCACGTCTAGGGCTTGCAGGCTTGCACTTGGATGGAGCTCATGAGAAAGGATTTACTTAATTCTCCAACTTCTGGCAGGCCACCTCCATATGTCTCAGTAAACTGCTTAGACTGGTGTGACTTACCCTGTGAGGATGCCCATCTCTCTTTATGGATTGCAAACAGACGTAGATGACCAAACTGGATCAGGTGTTCCACTTTTAGATTGCTCAAACCAAGTGAAATGACTCCCATTCCATGCACTGATCATCACCTTCTCAACAAAACAATCTTCCTTCCCAGTTCCTGTAAGATCCTGGTGATAATTCTAATATCAGTTTATATTAATTATGACTGTATTACTTAAATGTTTAGAGATAATTTAGCATTCTCAAAGGTACTTTCACACATAGATACAGAATGGCAGTCAATACATTACAATCCTCTGTACACAGATTATCAGAAAATATTCCTCAGATCTGAATATGTGACCATTTGCTTATTGATAATATCACAGATTTTGAGGATGCAATATCCTGTGGAATTATGCAAAAATATTTTAAAATGGCTTGTTCAAAAAGACTTACATTTCTGTTTTGTATTTATGGTTTTTTGTTTTTTTAATAAATATTTAATTATTCTGGCTGAAATCCTTCTATGCTGTGAAGAGATGATACTAGGAGACAGAGAAATTAAGGATTTAAAATTTTTGATGAATCTGCATAATGTAGATGATCTGTCAGTCAGACAAACACAACTGATGTTGTGATCTCACATACCCTGTGGGAAATAAATTACTTTCAGTTTATTAAAGCAATACTGTGGAATGAGGTGTTTTTCCTTTGGTGTTTAATGCTCTGGGGCTTTTCTACTCTCACTTCAGCATTTACTGAAGTTTTGGCCACCAAGAATGGTCTTGGTTGATTTGTTACTTTGTTGAAGTGTAAAACAGTGAAAGGGAAAGTCTACGCACTACATACATTCCTGACCCCATACCTGACCCCACAAAATAAGAAGATCCTAATGCCTTCAAAAACCCTGCAGTCACAGGGCAGGTGAGGTGCTGAGGTCATGCTATTCAGGGTTCCCTTGCTTCCAATCTGTTCTTTACTATTCCGTGTGCTTGAATATAACATATTGGGGCCAGAGATTGCTTTGTTTTTGAACAGTCTTTTCTGGTTCTATTCTTTCAAACAAATAAGAAGAAAAATAAGGGGGCATTTGCACATCATAAACCTGTTTGTAGGAGTCCAGTGGAATTTAAGTGCCACATAAGCATTGTCTGGCTCAGAAAATAAGGGTGCTTTTTCACTCTTAGTGCTAGATTCTGACAATTGGTAGACTTTTTCCTGAGCCATACTCTAGAAAGAACAGTTCTTCAAAGGCTCTCAGGTAGATCAACAATTATTCTCTCATCTTGAAATGAACAAATAGTTTCTAGCACCAGAAGCACTTCAAGGTAACTTTTTAAATTGACTGTGGCTTTTGAAACTACAGCAGACAAGAAACAAATTCATTTTATTCTTTTTAAATTTTGAAAAATTGACCAGGTCTGTAAAAGTGGCAGTTTTAGGAGCATTGTGAGTGCTGGGTTGGAGAGCGATAGAATAATCTCTGCAATTCACAGAACCACCGTGAAGAATATATTAGAATCACAGAATCATCAGGGTTGGAAGAGACCACCAACATCTTCGAGTCTAACCTTTGACCAAACATCACCATGTCCAGTTTCAATTTCAGAAACGACATTTTATATTGCATATAAAATCTGAAATTTTTTAAGGTCCCTTCCCATTTTATCTGAAATGTTTTTACCCATTCCTCTGTGAAATTATCTTACATGTAATTTATGATGTTAATAAAGGAAACAAGATTTGAAACATCAGACCAAAGATTTTGCAACTTAGTTTCATAAGATAAAATACAAAGGATATATAGTGGCCAGATCTTTAATGCTCTACATGAGTGTTGCTTCATTGACATGAAGAGTTATGAGATTTGAGAGGATATGGCCCCCCAAAATGAGAGTAATAACTTGATTCTTTGTGGAAATCACAGAGCGGTCAGTAATCAAAGGCTGAGTAGGATAAGAAAAGCTTTAAAGGAATGATCAGAAGGAAAGCTACATTCCTTTTCACTTCAGAAGACAAGAGTTAGATCTTATGAGTAGGGTGAAAATAAGCAGAGCTTTGTAGTCAAGTTGAACAGAACCTTGAAATAGAGACAAGAAGTTTGAACATCCTATGAAAAGGGTAACCAAACAAGAATTTGATCTCAGCAATACTAAATTCTGAAATTTTCTAGTATCAGTGAAAGCAAAATTGTTTGTGAGAGTGGACTGCAGTGCATATTACTCTTTGAAATCTCTTTTGGTCTGCTGTTATGTGGTTCTGTTTTCCACAGTATATATATCTATATTTTTTTTTTCCCCTCATTTAACATGAATCACTCTTCTGAAAAAAAGAATTAAAACTTTTTGTAACCTCCTTCACTGTAGTATTGAATCATTTCGGCTTTTGCTTTCGGAGCCTTTAACATCTATGCTTTATGTCTACTTCCAGTAATACATGTAACCTTAAAAAAAAGAAAGTGTGTTTTTATAATGTGAATGCTGGTTTTACAAGCTACCTCATTTTTTTACAGTGCTCCTTAAATAATAATTTTTAAAAATCCTGTATTCTTTTCTTAGTTTATACATTTATTTTTTATTCAATTTTAGAAAGGTGTATCTGAGCATATATTGGTTGTGATTACAAAGGTGATCTTTTTTAATCCTATCTCAAACTGGGTTTTGTGCATTCATCCACATAAAGACCAGCATCCTTTCTCTTCTTGGGGTTCTCTGTTCTTGTTGGTCATTTACAGTATCTCTGGCTGATGCTTCATTATTATATTTACTTTTTTAAAATGTGGCTATGTGAAATTTCAAACAATCATATTTTCATGATATTCAAGTCCTTAGTAAATCTTCTATAAGACTATGTACATTTTGCTATGGCTCGGTTTATTGATTCATTTATCAACAAGTTTATGAATATTTTTGTTTTGTTTTCCAAAGTACTCTTCTTTTTTTTTTTAAGTTTTTAATGTTGGTTTAAATTAATTCTTATTACAGACTGAGGGATTAATTACATTATGATCAAGCATTTCAGGTGTAATTATGCATTCAAATAAATTGCTGTCCATGCAAGGTAGGCTGTATGGCAGCCACTTAGGCAGCTGTGCAGGACTGCACTGAACTCAGTAGCATTTCCCAGCTGAAAGATCTTATGAATGATTATGACTACCTGAAGAATGTCTTAAATATATTTTCTACTCATATAGAAATGTTGTGTAGCCAGTTCCATAAGGAAATAGTCATTTTAAGTGCTTCTACTTTGTGTTCTTATGATATCTCCCTAGAGAACAGGGAGTAATTTGAAAAAATGCATTATTAATACTTTTCATTGGTCATATGTTCTTCAACTTTGTATGTGATTGTCTTTCTGATCAAGTGATGATGATATAACCCTATTCCTTGGGTTTTGACATTCATACAGATCTACTCTCTTGAGCATTCAGTTTTTAAATATTAACATGGTTCACAGCATGCACGTATATATGTCTCAATATGCATTCATCTCCTGTATAAAATCTCCTTCTCCTTAATTCCATTGTCATCCCTATCTGTATGCAGGTCTACGGAGAATGCATTTGGAGCAAAACCTTTTGCCTTTCCCAATCCCCTCTCCTACCTCTAATCTTTGTGTTACTGATCTTCAATCCACGTTAGAAAGTCTAAGCGAGAGGTAAAGGACTGAGGAAGTTATTAAGAGTAATAGCAGGCAGCCTGGAGAAAAGGAACCTGATGCTGTGGGAGCTGGGCCCTGGGGCTGGACCTCTCTGTGTGGACAAGCACTGCCAGGCCACAGGAGAACTGTTCCCAGTCCCCTCTCCCTTGTTCCTAGTCTTAGGTGAAGTGAAGCATTTACAATGACTGCTGTTACACATTAAGAACCTATTTTGGAAAATGGGAAAAAAATGTAATGAGGGTCAAAACCTTTATTCTTAATTTACTATTCAGGAAATCCTCTTGAGAAGCTGAACTGCAAAGAAGATCAATCGTCGATTTAAAAAAGGATTTTGACATTTGGAATTGAAATTAAACCAGTGAATTTTACAATTCAAAGCAAAAGAGAATTAAACCTTATTCCATTACAATGAAAATACTATAGTGTGTTTTCTAACATAAAAATCAAATGCATGTAAGCAAAAGTTTCAAATTCGTTCACTTCTAAAATGCAACAGTCCACTTTTCAACACAGTTCTGATTTTCTCTGCTGTTTTCCCTATAAACCAAAATTTTGCTAAGTATTTTAGAAAGTATATTTACTGTAATGGAACTACATCCTATAGTGAAGTGTAACTCTGTAACAAAGCCTCTCTATAAGTCTATAGCTTAAGATGAGGACAAAAATGTACGATTTGGGACCCAGAAAAAAATATTTTTTATCAGAGCAGTGCATAATTTTTTATTGTATACAGTACACGCATGAACAGTAAATATTTATCTAGCACACAGTTGATGGAGACAATAATGACAGTGTGCATGAATGACATGCTGAGTATGATGAATCACACAGATAAGAACATTGACAATGATGTCTAGTTGTTTTCCGTGTCTCTGAACAATGGATTTATCCTTCTATGGGGCTATTTTTCAGAAGAAACTATCTAGATTAGGCATTTCACCTCTTCCTTAAAATCAAAGACATGTTTGTAGGAGTAGAATGTCAGGTGAGAGCTGGGTAAACTCACCACTTAACAGTTAATGTGTTTCCTGAAACCCAGCTATATCAGTTCCTACAAGAGAAAGAAACTCTGTGAAGAATGTAAATTTAATGCTCTTGTAGAACTTTTTTATTTTAAACATTTCCAAAAAATGAAACATTTATGGCTCTACTTTTACACTGGCCTATTATCCCTGGAAAAAAATAGGATGAAAACTTTAACAAGTTAATACACATATATCACAGGGATACATTATTCAGCTTTTTGAAAGACTAATTTTTGGCAGTATGATGACATCAGAAATGGAGTATATTTGGTTCCTGATGAGTTACTGTTCAAGAAAGATGTGATTTCCTTGGTTTGTTTTTAATTCAAAGTACATTGATAACTGTGGAAATCTCATCTTTAACACCAGCTTTCCTTGTTCAGATTTCTTAATATCCTCCCTTACTTTTGGGGACTCTTACGTTCAAAGATTCGTAGAATTGTTAAGGTTGGAAAAGCCCTCTAAGATCATCTAGTTCAACACTGCCATGTTCACCACTAAACCAGGTACATGTTCTTCTGACATTTCTTAAAACCAAGCCCCTCTTTCTGACAGATAGACTTTTCTTGGCCAGGTGTTAGATCAGCTCTTTTTTTTTCCTTTTGCAGTATTCATGCCATACAACAGACAAATTCTTGGTTATTCATTAGTCATTGAGGGTAAGAATGCACTCAGCTATGTGGACACAGATACCATTCCAGCTGTGAAATTATGTGAGCTGGCAGGCTTGGGGGAGGGGAAGCATCCAGTGACTGTGGAGGCTGAATGGTTTTCAGGACTCAAAACAGCAGAATCTTCAGTCAATCAGAGGATATTTCACTTTCTGTTAGGCCATGTGCAAACTTTGAGATTTCTTTTTTCTGAAACATGCATTGTATTCATGCCGTGAGGTTTCACTGCCACTTGGTATAGATAATTTAGGTACAGAAATGTTCCCACAATTAGCAAGTGGTAATTCAAATATAGACAGATTGGTAATATCTTAGGCTGTGAGGACTATGACATGCAAGCATAGGTCCATTGTCCATTCATACCTCCCAAAAAGGAGAGAGAAAAAAGGAGATGAAATGTTACTTCTATCCTGTCCTAAATCATGTGTTGCCTACCCGCTTGATTGCTTATCTGTTGCATGCAGTGGTTTGTTAATTGTACTACCCCATAAAAAGCGTTTAGACCTGTAGATGCTGCCTGACCTGTCTCCCTCCACTTCTCTTGGGCTATACCACTTACAAAAATTGAGCTTAATGAGGTGATTCTGAAATGAATTTCCTCTTTTAAAGGTTAAATATTTTAAATAGAACTCAGTTGTGATGAAGCTTAGAGGACTTGCAAGGAGATAGCAGCCTGAGCCTTGTGTGGTTGTGTATCATACCTCATACTTCCTAGCATTGTGCTGAGAGGCTTTTCGCTTTGGGAAGTGGATCTATCCCTGGTTTTACCTTAATTGCAGCATGTTGCTTCATACTACTGCTTCCCATTCTAATCTCAAGGGGAAGGCATTAGTTTTCAAACTTGCCTTTTGAAGTTTAAAAAGCCCATTTGGAGAACAGAGGATGTGCAGCTTATAACTCATGTGCTGAACTTTTCCTTTGAGATGTGAGTGTTTGCGCACAACTCCGAAAGAATATGAAATTCTGGCACCACAGAACTCAAAATATGTACAAGAGAGAAATGCAGATAATTCTGATAATGAAGGAGGAACCCCAAAGAATATCAGTGTTTGATGCCTGAAGCACAAATTGCTAATTTATCTCAACTGTGAAATATAGAGTTGTTGGGCCTTAGAACAGATGGGAAGAATTATATGCATTTCACTGTAAGAAAGGGAGAAAGAAATTTATTTTTATATTGTCTGCTTATTTAATGGTTTGATTTCTTCGTTATTTTTGTATCTTTTCTTCACCTTCTGCTTGCACCATAATCCATTCCTCCTCCTTTTCATTTAAATTCATCTGTCAAGTTTATTGAACTATGTCAAATCACTCTGTAGAAGCAACTTTTGGATTAACCCATTTGTTAGGTCTTAGAGTATAATAATCAGGTACATTCAGGTATGCTTCAAAAGGAACAAATAGCGTGAGTTTTCACAGCACCTATTCAGTGTGACAGTCCTATGAGTATGAATTGTTTTGACTTTTCTCACTTACAGGTGCCAGTAGTCTTTTGTGGCAACTGATCCCCAGTTGAGACTCATTCTCCTTTATGGCTTGAATGCATGACTTGTTTCCATTAGCACTGTCAGGGTGTTTAAAATCGACTTGCAATTTTGTTTCACCTACACGGTGACTCAGTGGTAGAACGTATAATAAAAGTTTAGAAATAATAACGGTGTTTACCCTTGAATTTAGAAGACTTTGAGGATGTACCTTAATAGTGTCACAGAACTGGTGCAGGTTCATACAGGAATAGATTTGTTTCTTATGCTCTGCTAAATTTCCTGTGGAATGCCGAGTGCATTAGGATCCATGGTAACCGAGCCTGCTGCAGTGCTGTATTACTGTGCTGTTGATTATGCAAGTCCATCTAATTAGCACCAAATGTCAGGGTACTAAGAGGAGCAGGTGGCACCATTTGTATCTGAAGTAAATACAAACACAGTATTTATGTGCAAAACCGGGCAAAATAAAGCCTTTTATAAAGTCTATTATAGATGGTTTGTGTGATTAATAAGGTCTGAGAGAGAAAAGATAATTATAAACTGTGACCCATTAATGGTACTGATAATTTCAAGTCCAGGTTGAACCAAATGCTACTGATAGGAAATATTTTGGTCTTGAGACCTTAAAGAAATAAGATGTATACTTTAAGATTACAGACTGTAGTATTTGGCATTTGTAAGGTCCATTGTTCATTCTCGGTTCATGTTCTGTTTTAAAAGTTGTTAGGAATAATGGGAATAATTGTGAAGAAAAGGAAGGTGGAGAATTTTAATAACCTTGATTTTCATGGAAGATTAGACTGTCAGCAAGACCTCCTATGCAGTGTCTTTAGGTGGACTTTAAGGACCTAAACCTCTGTGTGAGTCGTAATACACATAAAAACAGTGTGAATAGGTCTGAAGTGAAAGGAAACTGCTATTTATCTGCCTAGGTGCCTTTAGAGACATAAAGAAAGACAAATGCCTCCAAAAATCAAACAAAAATCATTGTCTGGAGGTGCTTTACGCTTTTGTCAAACAAGGAATACATGTTCTGGACATGCAACTTATGGGCTCCACTAAAAGCTTAAGTGTAACCCATAAAAACTTAAGTGTAGTCCATGTTTATGCCACAACGTATTGCAAGGCCAGGAGCAGGAATGGGACTGAAGATGCATTTCTATTTCAAAAATACTGTTTCTCTTGTCAGGTGTCAGGTTTTGTCAGGAACAAAAATAGTCCAGAATGCTGTGACCTCTTGTGTCAGGTATGTGTCCTCATACCTGATCCTATCACAGACACGTTGGTGTCCAGGGTGGGACCTTCCCCTGGCACAGCCAGAATGCCAGACTCCAGCACAGAGGTAAACTGGTGCTTGGGCACCACTTTTATGGCTCCACAGAAATTTAGAAGGAAAATAACTGAAAGATATGGGGCCCTTTGCATGGCTGATCCACACTTTGCAAATTTCACCTATAATGACTGCATTGTCAACCTAATTGTAAACACTAAACTTCATTTTTATGCTATATCAGTCTAATTAATAATCTTGTACACAAATATTAACTAAAATGAAAAATACCCTCTATATTAAAATTTTAAACTTTTTCTGGAATAGCTCAGTAAATCTGGCAACTGATACATAAATAAGATTTGCAATTCCATCCATACTATAAAAATACTGTGCTTTTTTCCATATTACAATTTAATTAAAAATGTGTGCTATCTATTAACACATTATTAAATGCATTTTATTCCCTTCCATTTACAAATTAGATATTAAGTCTTCCTTTCCTTTCTCGTATTTTTTTTCCCATTAAAGGTAATTTGATGTTGAGAGAGAACAGAAAGGGAAAACGTGGTAAATGCTTTAATGCATTTTGTGAAAACCCCAGAACCTGAAACATAATAATTTTAAGAGGGTGAACTTTTAAGGAGAAATAATTAAGTAAAATTAGCATCTAGCATGTTTGGAAGTACAGAACATATTGTACAGAGAAAAAAAATAAATAAACTTCCAGATGAAAAGAATACCCAAATATATCCAGAAAAGATTAAGAGACTAGGGTAAGTAATAAAGAAAGAATATAAAAAGCTACCTTTCCAAAAATAATAACATACTCCTCCTTGCAGCTATAAAGGAGAGCCAAAGAGCCAAACAGCTTAAGGGGAAAAATGTAACTGGGCTTAAAAAAGCAAGTAGAGCTATTTTGTAATGTTAAAAGTTCTCATCATAAAACAAATATTTCAATTCATAGCAATTGCAGGAAGCCATTGTATCCTTAAAAATAATATCCAGAAAGATAATCTTTAATACAAAATATCAATTGGTTTAAGAGGAAAACAAATACAGCTAACTTTTTACATCAGCATAGCACATTCCGATCATGTTGTCCTCCTCATCTCCTTTGCAGGGTAGCTGGCAGTAATGTACAACTTGTTCTTGGACTGCTCTGGTGCAGTTAGGAAGACAGCAATGTTGTAGGTCACAGTCTTTGTTCTCTTTTTGCTGCTTTGGAAAAACCTAAAAGACCTGCTGCTGGTTGGAATTTCTCATGGCATCTCCAGTTTGTTGACACAAGCAGTACTTCCAGTGACAGCCCCGTCCCCCCCAGTACCTTCATAAGCCTCTGAGTCCAGAGAAACCCCACCTCTTTTAGAGTGAAGATACCAGTGACTGACAACACCTTGCCTCTTTGTGAGGGAGTGTCTCCTGGCGCTTGCAATACAAGGCACTTCTATTTGCACAAAGTAGAGGAGGCTCTTATGTCCTTTCTAAGAGAAGTTTCTGTTCCTACTGGAGTCCAACTCTGAGGCTGCCCAAAGTCATTCTCTTGCTACAGAGAGTGTTAAAAGACAATGAACAACAGTGCCCTCCTTGCCTCAGAGAAACAGAGATTTCCAGCTTGGTTTGCCCCACAGCATCCTTGGAAACTTACAGAGAACAAGTGATTGCTCTTTGGACAAGACTGCTGCTGTAGCTGGGTCTTAGCAGTCAGTCTTAATGTAAATGTCCCCTCCCTCCAGCCCTGAAGAAGTCAATGGCATGTTGATTTTCAAAATAATAAGTATGATAAATTGTCATGCAACTGTGTGCTAATTGCATACAGGCCAGATCAGTCACTGAAAATAACTGTGATAAATATCCTCTTCGACTCACTTTACTGAATGTGTACATGAAGGAATGTGGCTGAGCAGCAGGCAGAAAGGCTGCCTGTCAGCAGTGCTCACACTGCTACAGCACAACTATCATGTTACCTGCAAGAAAGTGGGGAAACTGCTTTTTTTCCTGGGGACAACAGAACGTGGTTACGAGGGAGAGTGAGACAGGACAGATGGGGAGTGATAAATGTCATGAGTGGGGATGCTGTGGCACAGGTACAGGCTGGGAAACTCCTGAGGGGAGCATGGAGCTGGCAGAAATCTACAGGAGGGCTTGTAGAAGCTTCCTTGAAGGAAAGAAGAACCTGATGGGGACCCTGAGAAGACCATGGCAAATTTGTTGCAGTCCAGGAAGCTGATAAAAATTGTTGACCTAGAAAACAGGAATGGAAGTACCTACTCTGTGAATAAGGGAAAGATTTACTTGCAAACCATTTTATTTTACTCTGTCTCACCATATTATACTTAACTGGACATGCAAAAGTCACTTGTTTTAGTGTGTGTTTAATAAATCATTGATGCCGCCAGCTATTTTCGTGTCTTTAGTCTGGTCACTTTTAAGGGAAAAGTACAGTGGTTCCAACTTCAGAGTTATGGCCAGCTGAGAGCCTGTCACAATAATTTTTCAGTCACTCTCTCTCCTGTCCTGCTCACTTGCACAAGGGCAAAAAGCAACGGCTTTGCAGAACCTATTAGCCTCTTCTGCACTGCTTTAGTACACTGCCTAAAGAAATAAAAGGAACTCTTTATGACTCTCAGTATTTATTTGGGTTTTACTGTGCAGAAACATAACCATCAGGCTTTTATATGGATAGGAATAAACTTAACTGCATGCAAAGTCACATAAAGAGATCTTAGCAGGAATGTAGAAATGTTTAGAGATTCTCATTGATATGTGTCTGTTCTTTGAATTAGATGAATGCAGACTCTGAATATTGAAAATGACTAAACTGTAAAAGATAATGGCCACTTTTTAGTGTCAGAGGAAATCACTGATCTGTCATCCCTGTGAAAAATCTACAAATGTGGTTTAGATCACAGATCCATCAAATTATTCAAAAGCAAATTACTTTATACAAAAAAAAATCTTAGCAACTCCTGAAATCTAAGTTGAGGACCTACAATGTTCACAAAATTTGAGGAAGAGAAAAAAATGTTGGGTCCCAAATCTGTCATTTGTGCTGCTAGAATTTCTTGTGCAGACTCTTTGAAGATTTCACAGTGAATTCAAATGTATGAATCTAATAACAGGCATGTCACTCGGTCCTACTATGCTGAAAATGATCCTTCCTGCAAAGAAGTCTGAAACAGGCACTATGTTCAAACTTATATACTAGATAGAAAAATTCAAAGTTCTTTAGAAAGAGGAAGCAGAAGCCACATTCATCGTACAAGGGAGAGAAGTGCCAGGGGAGGTTTAGGTTGGATGTTGGAAAAAGGTTCTTCCCCCAGAGGTGGCTGGGCACTGGAACAGCTCCTCCAGGACGTGGTCACAGCACCAACCCTGTCTGAGTTAGTGCTCTCAGGGACACGGTGTGGGTCCAGGGGATGGTTCTGTGCAGGACCAGGATGTGGGCTCCATGGTCCTTGTGGGTCCCTTTCAACTCAGCATAATCTGTGATTCTGTGAAATCAGCATTTTTATAATCCATCTCCAAATGGAAGCAGGAGAGAAAGTAAGATTGGAACTCTCTCTGCTCAGTACAGTTAACTGTACTGAAACTAAATGCCTAGAAAATTAGTCTCTAAAAACATGCCACATTTCTTCAATGGCAATGGTATTTGCATCTGAAGGTCCTTTGACTAAAATTTAGATATCTGTATTTGGCAAGCAGTTCTTACACCTGAGATACTGGAATCAAACAGCCCTTTTCCCTTGCAGATTGTAAGTAGCTTAGATGGCACTTGTAGGAGGGTTGGCTCATATAAGGTGAGGGTAGCAATTGGGTACTTAATGTAGACTGAGATTTCACCAAGCCTTGTTCCTCACAACTATTTTTTAATATAAATATTGACTGCTTCCCCTGCTGATAAAAAAAAAAAAAAAAAACCAACCAACCAAACAAAAAATAAGTGGGTTGAAAGAAAGGAGAGTATCTCTGATGAAAGGTGGTTTTCCTAGAGAAGGGTCTGTTCTGAGCAGAGCCAGGCTGAAGGCAGCAGGTTTGCAGGCTTGACTGCCTCAATAAGACACTAAAGTTGTACAGTGGTCAAAGAAGGAGAGCCAAGGATTTCAGGAGTAGGTGGTAGAATTGTTCCAAAGTCTCATCACTGAGACAGATGCACCAGTTAATAACTAGGAGCAAAATAGAGTCAGCTTACTGTTACGACCTGAGAATGTTTTAGATATTTTCTATTTGCCATTTAAAAAATTGTATTTCCTATTCTTAATGAAGTATCTAACATTTTCCTTTGCTGAATGAAAGCTTACCCATAACTGGTTGTAGAACTTATTTAACACTAAGACCTCTCCTGCTCAAGGAGCAGCACAAGTTTAAGAGTGCCACAGTGTGTATGCTTGCTCTGCTTGTGATTTCTGAAGGGTCTCAGGAGCTGGCAATTATTTTCTTAGAAAGCTGTGGGAGTCAGTTTGAAGGCTAATAATACCAATGGAGAGGGATTGCCCTGAGTGGATCAGTATAAACAGCACACAGAGGAACACAATTTCCGATCCAGGGAGTAAATAACAGGCATCAAACATTTCTTTCGATATCTGTGTCATCCCTGTCATGTCATGTACAGAAGGTGACAATACAAAAGAGGTGAGTTAGGTAGGATGAGTGGAAGCAATAGATGCATTTAACACTTAAGCAAGTACTGGCAAACACTATGTACCTGTCTTCTGGAAGAAAACTGGAAAAGTTTTAAAGAATGTGAAGATTTTTAAACATTTTAGAGCAGGTTTTGTGTTTTCTAAATGGACCAAGAAAGTATTGATTTTAAAATCTATAGCAAAGAGAAATCTCAAAAGAAAAAAATAAAACTCGGAAATGAAAACAAAGATTTTTCTTTTTATAATTATTTCAACTAAAAGGGCAGGAAGAAAACAGTACACTCTCTTCAGTTTTTGTAGAGGGTACCTCAGGTAGGAATCCAGTTGATAAACCCTTGCAGAAGATGATTCAAATATCTGATGGCTTAAATACTAAAGTAGGTAATGTAAACAGTAATTAAAGAAGTATTGTAACATAACATATAGAATGTATTATAGAACAGTGATTATCTCCTTTGCATATGTATTGGTATGAGAATTTTGTCCTTAAGGGCTTCAGTTAAAAAGCACTCTTTTACTTTCACCTATTTTCTATAAATGGTAACTTCCACATGGATACAGAGTACCATATTTACATAGGATGACTTTTTTAAGTGCCACAGTATAAGTCCAGTCATTTGTTCCACGGCTTTTTTTCCTTATTCTGTCTCCAGAATAATATGTTCTTATTTTATTATTAAGTTCTGTTATTATGTTCCTATTCTGTTTTAATAATGTTAGTTCCATAACTGTGTGTCTAAAGGGCACATGAAGAATTAATTTTCAAACACTTTTTATCTGCCTACGGGTTACTGTAATCTTCCACGTTCCATTAGCAATAGCCTTCATAGTCCCTTTTCTTGAAGACAGTACGGCTGCCTCTGCAGCTTTTGAAGCACAGCCCTGTGTATCTTTGATTTTCTGCAATACTGCTTGAAAGATGGAAATGTCAGGCTGGATGACAGCTAATGAACTGAGTGTTCAGTAGTTCATCACACTGGTTTTACCAGAAATCATTTAGCAACAAATTCGAAATAATTGTCTTTGGTAGCATGAGATCACTTGCCTTTTCTGACAGAAGAGTTGACAGTAGTCAGAATGGCAAGTGGCACTGGAAGGGGCAAATCTAACCTTTGAGTGGCGAAGTGTTCTGTGAAAAAAACCTACCCTCTTTGTGGATGAATTTGTGATGAAGCTGATCTCTGCAGCTTTGGCCCCACTGAAGAGTCAAAGACATCTGCTCTTCAGCTGTTGTGAGTTACTCCTGTTGAGTGAATTTGTTGTTTGTAAGGATTTAACCACGCACCTGGCATTTTAAGACGTGGGGAGCCCTTCACAGCTTATCAATGCTTGTGTGGAAGACCTGTTCCATCTCGGGCCAGCAGGAAAATAGGATTTGGTTAAATGCTGAGCACCTGTGTCTGCAGAGGTAAACACAACACCGTGAGTACTGTGAGGTGCTTGTCAGTTTCCTCAGGGGAGAGGAGACATCCATTTTCCTGGATAAGAGGTTTCCCAAACCATTGTCTCTGTGTGTCCCCAGACCACAGGAATCATCTCCCTGTGTCCATGGGCAAACAGAGGTTGCAGCCGGCAGCGTTTTCCTGACTCCAGGCTCTAGAGCAGCTGCTGCCAGCTCCCCCTCCAGCTTGCACGCAGTGTCTCAGCCCTTGCTGGATCCTGCCTAGAAAGAGAGGAAGAGGTCAGGCAGAGGTGATTGGGTACTGGGGATTAGTGTTGTTCCAATCATGAAAATACCCAGAGTGGCTGCAAGCAGGAGCGTGGGAGGAAAGGATGACATTGTACTGATCTCCAGAAATATTTAGCTTTGAGGTTGCTGTTACACTTCTCTAGGGGAATGCATTTCCAGTTGCCTGTTCTCACATCCTCTTCTACTGACAGGTCAATGTATCTTACTCAACACAAAGACTGATATGATCCCTAATGGGACAATATCATTATCTTCCTAAATGAATAAGCAGATTCTGCCTATCATGTCAGTTTTATGGCTACAGCACATCATGGGGGAGACTACAGAATCCATCTTACACATGATTACAAGAAAATGAGGTAATTGAACTCAAATTTTGTTTGAGGAACCTTAATCATAATATAAAAATATGATTGCCTTACTACATCTACCTGACATTGTTCATAATTTTATTTGGAAAGCAGACACTGATTTCACACAGTGAAAAAATGTTTTTTTAGAAAGGCTTGGCAAGCCTAGCTAAAACAAAGCACACTAAGAGAAAATTATACTTTATAGAGGCTGTTCCATGCATTCTTGTGCATTGAGGCCTGATGTTGAACATTTTCTGGTTTTGTAGGTTGAAAGCTTTATGGATAATTATCAAAAGGTATTTTTCATCACAATTTCATTCTTCACAAAACCCACAGTGTTTTTACTATGTAGAAATATAAAAATATGCATCAAAGGCAATGACCTTACATTATACTGGTTCCTGTTCTGTGGTATGGCAGCAATCCTCAATTACTTGTAACAATCAGAAAAAATATCTATGTAAGATAAAAGCTCAGAAGAGGTCTCATGGGTCGCTGATTTAAATTCCTGGTAAATGCAGGCTCTTAGATCACAGAATCTAATTTATGAATCTGATGGTTTGTTTTCAACTATAAAGTTGCCTCCATCTCTCTGTTTTACCTGGTCTGGGGGAATGGGATGTTGGAATGCTCCAAATGCAGCTCCCCTGGACAAAGACAATCCTTTTTTCAATTTTCTACATTTTATTTTATGACTCATGACTCATACAATCCCTGCTTCATAGGAGTGCTCCTCTCCAGGTACAGGGCTTTGCACTTCAAATGAGTCAAGTCAAAAGAATCACAAACTTTAGGAATGGACAACACTCATTTCTACTTTTTATTTATCTAAAATTCCGGAGTTGATTGCCTGTGAGTTTTTTGGCATTAAAAATATTATATTTATTTTGCTGGAGAATAAGAAAGTGCTTGGAAAGGGTGTCAGTGACTATTAAATTTCTATTTTCTTATTCTTTTCTAGGCACTTTGTTTAGGTGAAAAAGAAAAAAAGTCATGACATTATCGTGCAAATTGTGCAACTGCAGTACCAAAGAAGGGATGTATCACCCCAGTCCATTTTAGGAACAAATTGCCCTGACATAGACACACAGTCACAGGGATAACAGAAGAAATGTTTTTTTCCATGTTTGATGTTCCGAACAAGCAAGGATGCTACTACACAAGCAAGGATTTGAGTGTGACTAATAGAGAGGGATGCAGTTCCTACCTTTAAATTAACACTGGCACATTCAGAGCTTGAATTTGTTCTCAGGTGATGTAGATACAATCGTGCAGGTACACAGCCATTCCATTCACATCATCACTGTGACTATTCCTGCCCATCATGCTACTGTCACATTTGTTGCTTTGTCTTTCCTCTCAACATTGAATGTTTTGAAAAATATGATCACTCTAGTCATTTCCTCTTACAAGTCGTTATTCTTATGCCTTTATTTCCTTTAGCTACATGGGCCTTTTTTATGTCCCTCCCCCCCCATTTTTATATTTCCTTAATCCTGCCTGAACTTTCTGTTTTCCTGATTTTATTAGAGCTTTAGGACTGTCTAGATTGTGTAGATAGTAAACGTGCACCAGCAAAGAAGTAGAGTGGGGTTTGTGTGTGTGTGTGTCTGTGTGCGAATGAGGAAAAATGTGCTTCAAAAGCAAAATCACTCAGTATCGTATTTCTAACTGCATGTGAGAAATAGAAAGAAGGAAGATGTGATGTAAGTCAGCAACAATTGAAGAACAGAATTCAGGGTATTAGATAATACAGGACACCAAACCTCATCTCTCCTTGTTTCCCTTTACTTGAGTGTGATTATGCTCTTTCCATGATGACTGATTTCAGTGCTATAGTTTAAATCCATTGGAGTTATCTGCATATATGGACATTAATTAATCCTCATTTCTGTTTTTAAACTCTTACCAATGAAAATCACTTTTTAAATGAAAGTTGAGATTCTCAACTCATAATGTTATTCCCAAAGCTGGTACCCTAATCTCAAACCTATTGTCCATAAGAGCTAATCTGGTCCTGCTTGACATAGTCATGCTTTTGTCTTTTGTGTTTGCTTTTTTCTTTAATAGGATAGTTCTATTTTCACATGTAGATGATTTGCAAAGCATGAAAAAGCCATTGCTACTATTTAATTCATGTTTGTTCATACATTTTAATTGTGTACTCCTTAGCTCATAAATATGAGAACTTTTAAATGAGTATTGCCTTTGCAGAACTTTCTTGTTGGATTTGTTTGGGTTTTGTTTTGCTTTTCTTAAAATAAGGTTAAGTAATTAGCAGGATTTTGCAAATTTACATAACTGCTGCTTTTTTCATTTTAGATTTTCTTGTTGCTATGGCTTAACTTTTTTCAGCCTCAAATGTTTATTTTTACATTTGAAGCAAGCTTTTCATCTACTGGGATGTATACCTGATACTCATAATAAACATTAAGTCAAAGCAATACTCTTCTTCCGTTAGAATTCAGTTGTCTTATAAAATGCTGGAAATTCTGATCTGTAAATTTATGCAGGAATTATACTTTGTTTTTCACTGGCAAGAGTATTTCAGACATAGCAGCTGCTTGTCTTCTTAATGATAATTCCTGCTTATAAGCACACTCACAGCAGGTTGGGGGATATTTACAGATCTGCATTTTTATGATCTCTATAGTCACCTAAATGAGCAAGTTTAGTTCTCTGAACTAAATATATGAATTATAATTATATGAATGAAATTCCTCTCTGGAAAACTGCCTGAGTGATTAGATATGATACTGCCCTAAATACAGTACGTTTGCCTTATTTTTTTAACTGGAACACTTTTGATCAATTCATGTTCTTTTTGCTCTCATCCTACTGTCTAATTTTCCTTTTTTAAGCTGGCTTTTTTTGTGCTCTTTTATGTTTGTTTGTTTAGTTACAAAAGAAGGTAGTTTTCCAGGAGATTTTTCAAATGTTTAACATATACCTATGGAAGTGCAGGGACACCTGAGTTATCGGCCCACCAAGAAGTGAGGACAATATACCAATATTACTCCAGCATTCTGTGCTAGATAACGAACTCTAATAAATTCGAGGTCATATCCCAGGTGAAAACCTGGAGATTAAGCTACTGTACAGCAAGGAGCAACAGCACCACCACCAGGTGTTGAAAGAAAAGAACAGTTTTAGAATATTCAACCTTGAGGATGAAGCAAAATGGAAGAAGATGCCAATGGACAGCTCTGGCTCATTCCTGCACTCAGCATTGTAATTGGCTACTGCTGCTTTTGGCAGCTGATTGTGATTATAGATATTGCAGATTTGTAAGTGAGTTGTTTTTAAACATTAAGATCATGTACATTCCTCTTTCTGGGCACGAACATGGTTATATTAGGAGGCTGAGCATTCTGCTGGGCATATGAGGATTTTCAAAGGGATATATCACTTTCTGAGATTCCTTTTTTAAATTTTTTTTTGTGACTGTGAGTATTTTGTACTGGTTTTAAGTTCTAATGTTGTCTGGAACTTCAGAGCAATAATGTAATCTGAAACTTACAGTGTAACTGTAGAAACAGGTTCTAAGATATCGAGTCCCTCTTAGTAGAGGACATGGTATTTTTCCTCAGTTCTAAGAAGCTGTAAATCAGAATGGTAGCATTCACATAATTTAAACTCTGATGCAGATTTACAACCAATAATTTCAAACGTTTAAGTAGCACAGAAATCCATAACAACATCTAGAACTACAGTACTCAAGAGTTTCTTCCACTATCAGCTTTATCCTTGCTGCTATTCTGCTTTCTCTTCAGCCTCGCAGTTCAGTTCTATTTCTTCTTCCTTCTTCCACAACATCTGCTATAATCCATCTCTCATTAACTTCTTTTCTCCTTTTCTCTTCTCCTCTTTAGCATCCTGCTGATGCCTCTCTTCATTCCAGCAGTCTCTCTACCGATGAACTGACTGGCAGATTTTTTCCCCAAATGCTCCAGACTAATCTGATCTGCACAGCCAGCTATCATCAGTATGCTCTCAAGTACTGCATGCTGGGTGCCAATGTGTAATCTGTGCAAAAAATACCAATTTGTTTTATGTTTTGTACAGACTAGAGAGTAGAAGGAGGCAAAGGATTCTCAGAGGTCTGCCAGTTTCACTGAAACAGTCTTAATAACTGAATGTCTTCTGGACTCGATTTCATTGCACTTACCTTTTTCAGAAGTTTTTGTAACTGTCACACTTTGGGGAGCACTTACCATAACACTGAAAGCTGGAAAAGAGCCCATTTCTCCCCTCCCCCCACCTTCTTAAAGTTTGAGTCTTTGCATTTTGCTTTCCTAAATATAAAGTACTTTGGTATTAGTGCTACTGTTATCCATCACCAACAGTATCTGTGCAGAACTGCTTGTTTGACCTTCAGATACCGCAACTTTCAGGACTTAACCAAAACCATCTTTTTATTTTTTTTTTCATATTTGTTTCTTTTTACTTTGATGATTGAATTTATGTTATTACATGCTAATATAGAAGTGACACAATGAATGTCTTACAGGGCCTCTATCACTGAAATGACAGATAAAGACTAATGCTTAGAGGAGCAGGATAGATTTATGAAGTTATCAAGATTAATTTTCTTTTGTCCTATTTATTAAAAAAATACACCCAGTAATTCAACTCCTTTGTTGTGACTCAGTCTTTTCGACATTTATTTCCATCCATTTGTTGCAGATCCTACAATTTCCATTCTTCATCAAGGTAGATCAGACACATTTAAAATCATACTTGATAGCTCTGTATTTTGTGGCTGAATTTCTTGGAGCTGCCTTTCAGACCTGAATATCCAATTCTCAGAACAACTGGTCATGAGGCTTCTCTAAAACTACCTGTAGTTTTACAGATGTTAGTCTCTATGAGTGAGAAAACTAAACAATCACTCTGAATTTTCTGAGCACGTTTATGGTGCTTGAATGGAAAGACACCCCTGTGGGGTTGATTTCACATTTTTCCTTTAATCCATAACTCTGGACAGATTAGTGAGGTGATTGATGGAGAAGGGCTATAGGTCAACTTGGTTTATGAAGTATCTTCATTGATGTTTAATTTCTCTGATAAAAAAAAGTGACAAAACATTACAGAGGGTGGGGTTTGTTAACTTAGGTCTGCTCAAAAGGTGCCTAGAATTACAATGATGTGTTGCCAAAGTATTTTTTATTATACAGCATTTTGTGCCCAAAATAACTTCAGCTGTTGAATCAGCACAAGGTCATGTTACAGCGCTGTATCACAACAATAGTAACAATATAATTGAAATAGAATTCTCCCTTAAGGAGATGTGCCCACTTAAAAATCCAGTCTTGCATTAGATTAAGAGAAGATAAACAGTGAAAGTGCAACGATCCTCCACTTCAGATGCTAGTCTGAGGTGCAATTGTGATCCAGCAGAGATATGAAAAATCTGATCAGTTCTGCCTTTTCCCATTCAAATGGCATGTTAGCTGAACCCCATAGAGCCTTTCCAAATCATGCATATGCTGAAGATCACTTTAAAATAAAAACTTGATTGTGGCATGTTTATTAAGAATTTGAAACTCCATACAGAACTTTAATAAATTAGTAATTGATGATAATCAATGTCATTTAGTAGAAACAGGGTCCTCTAACTGATCTTCTTAGAGGGAGTCAGGACAAGAGCTACCAGACTATTTTTGCTGTCTACTAATCAAAGACAGAATATTAGTGAGAAAAGTACTTTGCTTAACATTTAAGTGGGGTGAAAATTGCATTATTTTATGTTGAAAAGGACTAATTTTCGACCTACTCTATAGCTCACCCCCATGAACAGTGTAAGGCTGACACATTTAGTCCCAACTTGTCTACTCTCAATAATTCCTTTACTATTAGCTCTCCTACACACTCATCAGAGATGGTTCTAGAATCATCACAATTTTCAATTGCCACACTTAATGTGTTTCCTTCTTCCATAATCATAGAAAAATTAGAAATTATTTTGAAATGAGAAATAAACAATACTAGTCAGTATGTTTGGTATGGTTAATAGCTTAGTTAATTGTTTTGATTAGCTCTGGGTCTCTGCAAAGAAAGAGAATATTATCTCTGCATAGCACTTCATTTAACTTTGACAGCATATTCACATATCAGTGTTCAGTGTAATTTAGTTAAGCATGCCTGAGCTTCTTTCTTCCTCTATCAAAGCTAAATAGATGGCACTAGAATTTTTTCAAGAGCTTTTGTCTGCCTCAGGTACCATCACTGCTCTGCAGTAGAAAGAAGCCACAAACTCATCTCAGCTGGCTGCTTACAGGCTCATCCTACAGAACCCCTGGGATGCTACTGAGATAACACTGTTTTACCTGGGATGAAGGCTTGGGGATGGTGAAGTGTTCATGGGTTACTTCTCATTCTCTGGGTACCTAAACATTGGGAAAAAACCAGCAGTATCTTATTTGTGCCAGACCAGTGGTTTTTGGAGACCAGAACAGCTGCAGGGGATCTAAGCCTTGTTTTTTTAATTGTCTTCTTTTTGCCATAGTTTGGGTCAGTCTGAGTAAGCCATGCAGGATGGGAGTACGGAGGAAAGGAATGAAAAAATGCAGCACTTCAATACACTAAAAGGCTATGTGCCTAGCACTCATCTTGTTTCTATCTGTAGTACAACTACATCGACTTTTAAAGGGTTGGAATCTTTACACAGAATCCTGTTATAAAAAGGCAGGTTAATGAGACTGTCCTTCTGCTAAAAGTCCTTATTCCTCTGGGAGAGTACACAGTGAAACAGAATGCAAATGTGTATGTATATATATATGGATATGTATACTTACTAAAGCATTCAGAATACCATGGCTGCATCATCTAGACCACTGAATCTGAAAGAAACTTGTTAGTTAGGAAGGTGGGCTATTTTGAGGGTATGTCAGATACCATAGAGCGTTTATGATGACTGCTGCAACCATAATTCAGAATAGTCTCTTTCTCTGCTCTTTACTGATTTTCCATATTACCTGTAAGTCTAAGTCTGTGGAAGTAATGAAATAGTGACGGTGTAATTGCTTTCCTTAAGTGTCTTCTCTTGGCTGTGAACTTGAGATGAATCCAAACCAGTAATAACAGTAATAGCCTTGTGGAGTGAAGAGAGGAGAATTTAAATCCCTCCCACCCGCAGAACACCCCGCATATGTCTCCTGATTGGAAAGAGTGGATACACTTAGCCCTGTATCATTGATATCTATAATGCATTCTTGGCTCATTCTGGTCTTGCAAAGCCAAAAACTAGTTTATTTATGTTGTAACTTTGATTCATTATCAAGTCAGAAGGAAATACAGAGAAATTTATACTGCTGTGTACAGTTTGTGGGTTTTTTCCAGTTTTTATCTCTTAATTCCTAATCTTTTTCCTTCTTTGTAACCATTACAATCTCTGAAACATGTGCCTCATTAAAAATCACAAAATAAGCTAGTATTGTGCTATAGATGAGAAAGAATCATGATACTTTCTTTTTGACAGTCATATTTTCCAAATTTCAAGTGAAAGTGAAGCATAGCATGCTTCACATGACACTCCATCATTAAAGAAGGAAGTTCTAATGACAATAATTGAGCAATGGCTGCCCTTTCTGTGTCACTTTTGTATGGCCCATTAATTCTGGCAAGTTTGTGTAAGAGTCACTATTATCAGCTTCACGAACATAATCTAGCATTAATCTTAAATCAGTAGCTCATTATTTTAAAGCTCATTTTATGACTAGTGGGTTGACTTTAAAGGATCTAATAGGGTGCTTCTTGGGATTTAATGAGTGAGAAATTTTACTTTAGAACTGAATGAAATGAGAGACCTGTCAATATATTTTAATAATGTTACTCTTAATATTTATACTTAATAATTAGAAATTATTCTCAGAGAAAACAATTCATCTTTCCCTGTTTCATTTTGGACTGGAGAAATAGCATCCCTCCAAAATATCAAAATATTTGTGGGAATTAAAGCTGAAGACATTTCAGTAATAAATTCAGTAAAAGCTGAACTACCTTCTGATTGAATGTGTTATTCACAATATGTCATGTAAATGGCTGGACATGCTGTTTATTTCACTGAATTTGTTAGAAGTGTGTCATTAGAAGGCTAGCTAAAGTACAGCTAGTAAATCACCTAAACTCAGGAATTCTACTATTGATGCAGTCTCCTTTCTGAAGTGTTCTTGATAGAGTTTATTTTAAGTCACTGTAGGTGTCATGCAGTACTTAGATATGACTGAGTCTAGAATAATTTTGTTTTCACAAGTTCTTCCTAGTAAAGACCAAATTTTGCTCATTCTGAAGCTCGACAACTTTGGGCCAGCCAGCCTTTTGAGATTTTTTGGCCTCCTATGGCGATTCATAATCAAATATTTCACTGGGCAACTTGAAAAACTTAAACTTTAAGGAGACATGATACTATTTTTACTGTATTTCCCAAAAACTCCATGACAGATATGTGCTGAGAGAGCTTGGAAGCAAATTTTCTAAAATTTGCAAAGCCGTGTTTATTAGGGCTTAATGTAAACCACTATGTTTCAGTAGTTTAGCACTTTCTTCGTTTGAGGTATAAGGTCAGATGTCTCAATGAAATTTTTCTGACATGTTGACGATGATGTTGGCTTCTGATGAAGGACACTGTTCAGCAGACTGCATAGGGACCTAAAAGCTTCTGGCTCACATGCCCATCAGCTATCAATGATTTCCCCACTCGTTCCAAGGAAACGGCTCTTACATTAAAAATCATGAGGACTCTGAAATGAAGCTCAATGCAAGCTGTCTCTGTCCTGTTCAGAAAATATACTTATATTAGTAATACATTATATCTGTCTTACAAAACTTACAGTTTAGTTAACTAGAGTGTTATTATGGCTTCACTAACAAGAATATAATCAGAATATATCTATTAAAAGGCAAACCCAAGCAATACTTTAGAATTGAGAGAACTAAAAGATTTCCTGTTTTCCGTGGAGCTACACAGCAATACTTGCACAGTTAAATGAATCAATGTCTCTCTCAATAGTGTGGTGTTTACACCAAGAACCAACGTGTAAATTAGTTGAATCCATTTCCACTGTCCAAAGTAGCTGAAACGCAAAAAGTAAAAGCTTAAATGAAAACATGTAGTCAGAACTGGGAAATTATATATTTATTTTTTAAATCTTTGTATTGTGCTTAAAATATTCTGATAAATATTTATTGCATTTGCATTTGATGCAGCTTGGAAAATCACTATCCTACAAGGAGGATCGTTATATAATGCATTGCAAAGAAATTATAAATACAGGTGATTTACAGTGGATGAAGGTTCACCTATTGTATTGTACATAAATGTATTGTATCTATACATACACAAACCTTTATAACATTTAATGGTGTGGGAAAACCATAAATCACATTTTTGAAGAGTTCAGGTCCTTTTCATTACAATAGGTATTTTTGATACATATCTAGAATAGGTATGAGTATACATTCTAGTGAAGAAAAGACCTTGCTTGCTGATAGTGTTCCATTTTTATCAGAGCAAACAGTAGATTACATTCATGTAGTTTTTCCTCTTTCTAGAATATGTTCAAGTGTTCACTTAATTCAAGTGTTTGTATGCTTAAGCTTATTCTGTCCCTAAGAGGGAAATTAATCTTCCAGGCAATGAGCAGTGACCCGGGTGACCCCAGAGAGCAGGGAGGTTGACACTAACCAGTTGAGACTAGGAGTAATCTCCTGCTGTGCACAAGGTCTAAGTGAACAGTCCACAAGGTTAATGTGTTAGTACTTCAAGACAGTGTCCCAGGGAAAAAAAAGTAGATAATTAACTCACCCAGAGCCACAGGCTATTTTGTGTTCCCACTGTCATTATGATGATAGAGATAGACTAAACAGACTTTCTCTTTTGAGAGTCTGTGTTCTGATGAATTATAAAGGCTCAAATCAGAACAGTCCTTGCCTGTGAACTTAATGCAGTTAAACAGCAGTAGAGCAGAGGGCTGTCCTGAAACTCTTACCTGGTGAACTTTTTTTGTCTCCTGGTAGCACGTGTGGTAAGTCTGCTTAATGTGCTACTTTCCTAGCATCAGTGGGACAATGCACAACACATTTACAATTTATATTATTATCAATATTAATAATTATATCCACAGTCATGTTATTGTGGTTGCATGCTGGGATGAATATTTGTAGATGTATTTGTAATTGGATTAAAGGCCTCTTCAGCTGGAGCCGAATCCAATTATTTGTAATTGGATTAAAATTTTTTGTGAAAGAATAAATGGTTAAGCTCTTTAAAGAAAGACCACCGTTTTCCTTTAAGAAGAGTCCAGAACAAAGAGAAATAAAATAGTAAGATGCTTTGATTGTACTAATAAGGATGCTAAAATTAAAAAAAAAACCAAAAACATCCACAGTCCTCATTGTATTCCCTCTCTTAAATACTGAGGTGTTTCAGGAACAGCTATCAGCACTGGAGGCTTAAAAAAGAGAAGGTGACTCTTGTGAATCATTTTATTTAGTGTGTGTGTGATGTTGCCAAAGGAGATTCTGAGTGTTGTAGAAATTAAAAGCTATCAATATTCTTGTGACATCAGGATCATCAGGTCGATTTACTGACAGACATAATTATTTTTGAGTTAGCAATTGAGAACTGCAGCTTGAAAAAAATTAGCCTTATCTCAGTCCCATGAAGCCAGAAGTGATGCCAATGAGTCCACTAAAACTGTTGCATCCTAATAGCATGAGGGGACTGATGGGACTATTAAGAGGAGTCATCAATCTTTTTGCCACAGTTCTCATCTATACATCAAGTCTGTGTTTCAAAGAAGCCCTCCTCAGCCTTAGCTCTCCTTTGCTGGCATGTTGTTCACATATAGCCTTTGTTTTTGGTTAGAGAAGCAATACAGTGTGCTTTCTGCAGACTGGTTGTTCAGAAAACAATTTTGAAGATCAAATCCTGCAAAAAGGATGTAGGTATGTTTATTTATAACACTCAGGGAGAACTTTACCTAAACACAAGTCCTTGGATAATGCTAATTTTGTGCATTGCATTATAAGATCTTTGTTACTGTTTCACTGAAACCAGACCAATTTTACAAGTCCACTTGAATATTTCAGATATAGTGGGAATTTATTTTAAATAAATGGGTTTAAACTACAGTGCTCCCATTGTTAATATTTAGCTGCCTTCCTTATGCAGCCTTCCCAAATGATTTTATGCATTTCTCCCTGCAAACTTTCTAAAGGAAGAAAGAAAGATAGCACCAAATATGATGAAGGCAAAGTCAGCTATTGTTTGGAGACTTGTCCATGCCTCCCCAACCCAGCAGCCTGGAGAACCAAGCTGAGAGTTATAGGAAACAGTGTCTTCCACTGACAAATGTGTGAAGTAATTTGTGGTTATGACAAATGCTGCTTTCATCCTTTTCATCTCTTGGGGACAGTGTTAGGAACAAGGCTAGTGTTTCAGAGCTCTACAATATTTCTATCCTTCTCTTTCTGGCTTTCTGTGGCAAAAGTGGCTCATCCTGGGGCAGCAAAAATTGGTTCTTGCCTACACAGTTGGCAAGAGTATTTTGGTTTCACTTGGCTATGGTTGTCTTGGACTAGCTTTTCACACTGGCATGTCACATGTCACAGATGTTCAAACATTTTTCTTCAAAAGTAGCAAGCATTCAATCACTGATGTCTGGTCCCCTAGATTGCACTGGTTAAATGCAACCACCTTCTTCAGTGCAATGCCAGGCTTGTTAATCATTTTGTAATGGCAATTGTATAGTTTATTTACAGCCTGACTCTCACACACATTTTCCATATCATGCTGGCACACATGTATATTGAGTATGAGCTGACTCTTCCTTACTCACTGTTGTTGTCATTGTTCTTATCACAACTAGTTATACTTACTTTTTTTTTTTTGAGCAAATAACATCTCAACCATTACTTCCAGAAACCTTGAATAATGTAAAATAAATACAGGGCAGATTCTGTCACTACATATTCAAAGCTGATCCATTGATTTGTGAGACATTTATTATTGGAAAATCTGTTTTACAAAATAATTCCCATGAAAAAATACATAGTAATGGCATTGGTAAAAGACTCTGAAGGTTAAAACAAGCATAATAAAATCTATTCCTCCTAGGCAACAAAAGGAGAAAAAGTAGATATTTACTCAGTATAGATGATCCATTCAATATGTGTGCATATATATGATGTACATTTAATTTTCATCTTTTGAGAAGGGATCAGTCTATCATAGATGATAGTGCCATTTTTATCTTTATATATTTACATTTCTAAGAATTTTTTTTTTTACCATAGTGGAAAGATGTGTAACAAGGCCAACTACATCCTGTTTTACGAATCAACAAGATAACTAGTTTTAATGCTATGTAGAGTACATTTTGTTTGCTTTTATTTTTTCATTGAATACTGATGATAACTAATAAATATATCAATAGTAAAAAATAAATCAATAGGTTTATTCACTTGAAAGAATCATTTAACTATCACCTCTTTCTGCAATTATTATTAGCCAAGTCTTCCACTGATCAATGTGGAATGGCATCATTGGGATACCACTAAGATTTCACTTGTTTTCTTTCAGTGTCCTAGCAAATAATATGTATAAATCCATGGAAAAAAATAAAATTCTGAAAATGTTCTTTTAATCTGAAGGACCTGCTTATAAAGTTCCTGTCCCTCTGTTTCACAATTTTTTCTCAAAGTCAAGGCATTAAGAGGTTGAAATCATAACAGAAGATAACTGGATGCTTTTTTCCTTTTGAGAAGCTGTGATGTATGTTTATTATTGAATTTTGTAAAAAAAAATTTTTTTTGTTTTCGGTTTTCTCTTGAATTATTTCTCAAACACAGTATGGAATCACTTTGTCCTCACGCCTCACCTTATTTAAAATAAATAAATAAATAATTTAATTTGTCATTCTTCAGGGTGCTTTTATTAGTAAACTGGCTTCACCATAGCATTACCTCTGGCTTGTGTCACTGATGAGGGAAGTTGCAGCCTAAAAAATACAGATTTCCAATTGTCCATAAGGGCAACAAAGATAAAAATCCTGAAGAGACCACAAATTTATAGTACAGAGAAAAGCACTACTTTCTATCTGTTTCTTTATGTGTTGCCTTGTTTGTGGGGCCATAATTACATACTGATTACAGCCAGAAAAAAGGATTCTCTCCATCCTGAATGGTAATTACTGTATTACTGTGTTTTACTCCCATCCCTTTCTTTTGCTCTTTCTGACCGTTATCAGATCTAATTTAGGTTTTAACATGGCTTTTGGGAAACATAAATTTCAAAATATTGTTTACATTCCTTACAATGATGGTCATCTTGTGAATTATATATCAGCTAGTATATATTACTAACCAATTAACTTAGTGTAACTGTGCATGTACCCCTGAGACTGGAGAATATTAAAATGAAAGGCTGACAACAGCTTCCATGAGCTACATGATCTGGGCTGTGTTTGAGTTTCTATCCCTTCAGGTGACTTCTCTTTGATTAAATTAATAGAACATCAGAATTGTTCTGTAAGGAAGCAATAAATCCACCCTAAGAGAAAATAGTGCAATTTGTCTTAAAAGAAATTCTTTTCTGTACCTCTCTGACATCCTCACATTACACCAGATTTTGGGACAAAATTGGAGGGGCGGTAAATCACCCTAACTCAATTGACTTCCATTGGAACTGAGCTGATTTAGGCCAGCAGAAGAGGTCAGTGCCAAGAGCTGTGAATGCTTTCAGTCATGAAACAAGTCACTTGCAGATCATTAGGATGGCTTAAAAAGAATCTTACCAAAGTACATTCTGGCTTTTTTCTTTCTGTTCTTTGAAACTTTGGTATCCTCTGAGGTGACAGTGAGTGAGCTCTCTACTGATGAAAATATTTGAAATGTATTTAAAAAGAGACCAGGGTTCTCACCACTACTTTCCATCAGTAAACTTTTTTCCCTCTAACTGTCACAGAATTCCAGGCTCATGGGAGTGAATGTAAAAGTCAGTTATACAATTCTTGCAGTAAGTGATACGGTAATCAAAATAAAAGGCATCCAAACTAGCAAAACTAAATATAGTGTACCCCTATGTATTTAACACGTCCTTAAAGATGCAGATACCTTATGTGGTGAGGTCAAATATAACAATATCTTTTTAATGGTAATTCACCTGGTTTTCTCTTTGCTTTGAACCGTACTTAATCACCTAAGGACTGAGAGAGTAATCAACAAAAGTCCCCAGAACTCCCTCTGTTGTGGATTCCCACATGGGGACGCAAGGGCGTGTGCACCTGTACGGATGCACATGCACACAGGCACTTGAGATTGTTCAGTGGCATTGGCCAAGACATTTCTGGGGCAGTGGCATCTTAATAGTGAATCATGGGATATTTTAGGTTGGAAAGAACTTCAGGAGGTCTCTAGTCCAACCTCCTGTTCAAAACAGGATGCTAATTTCCATCCAGGCTTAAGCCGTAACACAGGGTCAGTGTAAGGTTGGATCTGGGTGAGTTAGGACTTTATCCAATCAGGTTTTGAAAACCTCTGAGAATGGGGAGAAACTGCAAATCTTCTTTGGGGAGCCTCTTCTGCTGTCTGAGCAACCTTACCAGAAAAAAGCTTTTGCCAGTCTAAAGCTCTTGTTTCAAGCTATGCCCATTATTTCCTGCATCCTACACCATTGCATCGTACACCATTCTGGAGAGTACTGGTTTATCTGCTGTTTGGGGGACTTGACCCAAAACCCATTTCTTCTCTAGGCTGGCCAAACCCATATCCTTCATCCTTTCCTCACAGGGCATGTGATTCCTCCCCCTGAACATCTTGATGTCTGTCTGCTGAACTTGCTCCAGTTTATTGATATATTTCTTATATAGAACGACTCAAAATGCATTTACACATCTAATGTACTGGTGAAACACTTAAATTATTTGGGGAATTTTCCCATCATTCTGCACACTAAAGGTTATGATACAAGCTTTAAGAATAAGGAGAAATGAAATAGCCTTGGTAAAATGAGTTCAAACTGCACTTTTTAAATTGGAACATGAACTGCACGATTTTGGCATTCTGGAGGGGAGTTTGGATTTCTTCAAAAGTAAACCCATAACTGTAAAATAAGTGGTAAGAAAGTAGGTGGAAACATTTCAGTTTTGCTCAAGATCAAGACTTTTGACCAGCCTTAGGTTCCTAAAATAAGCTCATGATAATATAATATTTATCACATGTGGTCTTTTTTTTTAGTCATAGTAGCAGAATACCTAAAAATTCCTGTCCTTTTCATTTGATTTCAGAGTGCATGAAAACAACCAAGAAGGTCCTCACTGTCTCAGTATTACAATGATATGCACAATCGATTGAAGATCTGCTTTTTTGGGGTTAGGCAGGCTTAGAATACTGTTAAAAGATTGTACACTGGATTGCAAGTCTGAAGCCTGACTGTGGTGATAGCTGTTCATACTGGGGAACCTGCTGATTTAGATATGCAAAATATGGCAATGCAAGTACCTCCTATCAAGAGAAAGACTGTGCTTTAACCGTACTTTGCATATTTATTATTATTATTATTACCGTTACTATTACTATTATTACTATTATTACTATTATTACTATTATTATTAGTGTACTAGCACCTAAAGGAGAGATTTGATTGATGAGAAAGTGCTTAATCACTATAATTTCTAAGCAGAAGATGAGTATCAATCAGGTGCTAAAACCAAGTGTGAATTTAGTGGACTCCGATTTATTTGTTGGATTCACCCCCTGTGAGGAGTTAAACTTGTTTGTACCATGAATTCTTGATGGCCCTTGGCAGAGAGTAAAGTCCCCCAGATTCTCAAGATGGCCTTGGTTTTAGTTGTGTGAAATACAAGCTTCAGATATTTTGGTAGAGTATTGAGTTTTAAAGGTGTTTATGTGGCTAAACAGGTTTTTGACTCCTTTTAAATTAGACACCTAAAGTGTACTGTGGGGACCTTTTCTGGATGTTGTTTGTTGCTTAGTCACAGGCATCCTGTTCAGCACCATCTAATTTAGCACGTCTCAGCCAAGGTAATGCTCAAATTTGCTGCAAAAGCTCTGACAGCATATCTATTTCCCTCCACCTCCAAAATACCATCTCCAGACAAGCCTCTTTTCTCTCTCTTCAGCTCTTTGTAGATAATTGTCCTGATTCACACAGTGGGGAGCAAGTAGAGCAAATTGATTCTCTCTATCCAAAAGGGACAGGACTGCCCATAAGGGAACTTTCCTTCGAGTTGCTTGCTGTCACTGTTTTGCCCCGGTGAGGACGGGATGTGCACAGCTGTGAGTGCTGCCAATGGAGTGTGCACAGCCAACCTGCTCAAGGAACGAGTGTCTATAATGTCCCTAATTTAGCAATTTTAGCAATGAAGCCAATCAGTTCTAATTAGTTTGTGATTAAAGAACTAGCTATCTTCTGGGCTGCGCAAAGAGGACTGGGTAAAGTGTCTTCCAGTTTTAGACTGAAATCCCCTTCCAGAAGGCAATCGTCCATGTCCTGTTCATGGCATCAAGCAGTCCATTAACTAGCTGCTTAGTTCTAATTGATGGTACTCTTATTTTTATCAGGTCCTGAAAAACACCTTTAATTAGACTAGTGGGGAAATTATAGATTTTTCACCTGTGGAAAATCATGTGTTTCAGCAGTTGTCTACCCAGCTTGTAGAACAAAATGATGTTTCACCATCTCTAGTAAATCACATAGATTTACTTTGACAGTAATGCATGATAAAATTATAGCCTATAGCCATCCAAAGCTCTTGAACCCGTGTTTTCCATTTTGACTGTCAAAAATTACCTCTTGTCATAGAGAAAATATGAACCAAAAAAAAGTATTTAATTTTCTATAACCATGTAGCATCTTTCCTACTGGCTACACTAAGTGAAACCTACTATTTCTGTTCCTCATCATGCCCTACTTCTAGCAGTGTGATCAATTCATTAAAATGGGGCAGAGCAGGAAGAGACAGCGGATAGGGCAAATGCAAAAGTTACTGCAACATTTTCTTCAGCTCTTAATATTGTAAAATGTTAGTATCGGATCTTTTATATGGTTAAGTTCATAGCCGTTCCTTTGCTGTGAAAAGTATGCTTTCATTGCCATCCTTTTTTGGTTGCAGTTGAAAAAATTCTCCCACTGCTCCTTCCTGAAAAAAATCCCACTCTTTCTTCACATAAAAATTCTGTCATGAATACTTCTATCTTGTCTAGCTCCAAAAATTTCCTCTTGGAAGCTTGATACTGTGAAATCCAGCAGTAATTTAGAGTGAAATTATTTTAAGATTCATTATTACATTTATTGTCATTTTACATTGGTTTTCATTACATTTGTCTTGAAAATTTTTTACCTACTTTTCTCCTTAGTAGTAACATGGAGCCCTGTGAATTAATTCAAATGTGAAATATAGCTATTGTCAGTATGCAACAATTGTAAGAAAATAGAACAACTTAATTTTTTCTTCTGCTGGATCCTAGTCTCTATTCACATAGCAGCTGACTAAATAGTAGATAGGATGTGAGATACTGTTTTAAACTAGCATACATATTTATCTTGCACAACACTAGTTCTCTACTAGTTAACTATGTAGTTTAATCAAGTTACACAAGAAAGTCTGTTCAGGAAGTGCTTCAACTTTTTTTCCTAAATGCTTATTTTTTGAGATGGTGAGTGTTTCCTTTGGAAGCAAAAAAAAAGCTTTCCTTTAGGTTAGACAATTAACTTTTTAGATCACTAAAGCTGCATGAGATGCATCCTACCTCAGCAACTAACTGCAAAGACACTGAGCTTTTGAAAGCTCCTTCCAGGAGTGACTAAAGTTATTCAGTACTTCATGTGAATCATGACATCAAAACACTTAATCTGAGTGGGAATTCACAGTACATTCCAAATCTATATTTAAATTCTCTGCATCAGAAAGCTATCAAATACTCATTGCAGAAATGGCCCTGATAGGATGTTGCTGCCCCTTAGCTTGCAGACTTCAAGCCAAGCCAGAACAGACATCCAGCCCACATTGCCTTCATGATAACTCCACCCAGCACTTCATGTCAGAAAAGGAGCTCTTACATAAAGCTCCTTCCATTGAAGGAGCTCCAGCTGAAGAGGCCTTGAATCTTTACAGTACCTATAGGTGATAAAAAGGGCACAAAAACATTTCAATCTGCTATTTTGATAAACAGCCGACTACGAACACTTTGCAACCTGCATTGTTCTCTTTCGGAGCTTCTCATCAAACTAAAGAAAGTTGCTTAAACCTCTGTTTAGTAGTAGTTAATATGATTAATTTAGATGTTGCAGTGTTTTTGGTGAAGACTTGGTGCAACTTTACTCTTTAGTCTCCAAATGGACTCATAAGAAATAGTGGCCACAAATGCTTCAGGAAGTGATGTGTTTGGATACCTCTTTGTCTGTATATACTTCTAAAAGGTGCATTCTAATTGCAAGAAAGTCCTTTCTTAAGCATGATGTCAATAAAATTTGTAACTAAAAATAATACTCCTGAGGACAGAAATCCTTTTCTTGTCTGAACCTTAAATTTAAAAGGTCTCATGGACAATAAGCAGAGGAAAGGATTTTTATACATACTGCTGTTATGTGCTGAAGGTTGTCTGAGTTTAAATGCTAGCAGACAATGAATAAATTCAGTTGCTTGTACTGAATCTTTACTCTTGCTGATAGCCTTTGGAGTTATACACTGAAGTCTGCATTAGAATTGCTTGCAGCCTGTGGGGTTTTGAAATGGTACCAGTTATTTTAACCTCTGTGCCTGGACTAGTTTCACTAGCAATTTCTTCCATAGTTAGAAATTCCCATGGGTAATTTGTGTTAGAAAATGTAGATTCTATCTACATGCTTACCTCAAGCTATAATTTATTTTAAACTTGAGAAATTCAGCAAAATATTTGGTTGCCTATTCATGCTAACACTAATACTGACAGTATTCTGAGAGAGAGCTATAGCACCTAAAATTTGAACAACATTTAAAATGTTTTTGCTAAGGTAGTCCTTAGATCTTTGTATTAGCAAACAATAAGCAATTTTTTCCCTTTATCTTCACGTTATTTTGTTCAGAAATAACAAAACTAAAATTTTTGACATGGTTTAATTATGAAAAAATGCATCTCTTTTTATATTTAAAACATTTTTCTTGTACTGTTCTGATTTGGTGAATAATCAGTAAAGCTTTTCTTACTCAAAAATCAAGCTGACAAATTTTGAGGGTGAAATTCCCTATGTTTGCTTAGAATTTAGGGAATGTTAATTAATAGTAAAACTCATCATTTTAGATTTGAAACATACTTTCATGTGTTAATATATAGTGACATATGTAAAATAAAACCTTAAATGTGACAAAAAATAAATATTAACCTTGTGCATTCAATTTTTACTTTTACAAGTACAGAAAAATATATATAATTACAGGATTTTAAAAAGTGTGATGCTATAATAAGATAGAATCAACTGCCTAACTTTAATATGTACTAAAACTACAAATATAGAGGAATGAAATAGACAGTGGCTCACAAATACTTCTAAATGATATATGGTACAAAATTTGCAGAAGTATAAGGGTTGACCAAAACTGAGATGTAAATCTCTGATTTCAATGTCTTTTCTAAAATAAAAACAGAAGAAGCAAGAGGGGAATGAGTGATATTTAAATGATCATGTAAATATCTAGGAAACCTTCAGAATACATGTAAATATAATATAGAAATCTTTGCAGAAGTTGGCTGTGGTTTGCTCTCTGGCTTAAAAGCTGGACAAAACCTAACAAAACCTATTGTGATGTCAGATTTATTAATTACTGTGGATCCTTGCTTAGTAATGAAATAGTCTCTCTCCCTTTTATTTAAACTTCCAAAGTGTTTTTCTATTTTTCCTGCAGGTATTTTCTGCTCTCACGTTCTCAAACATATTGTAGCCAGAAAGTGAACCAGTATAGGTGAACAGATTTCTACTTTCATAATTTCAAAGCTGAAATCTTGTTTATAACAAGGAAATATAACTTTTGAGAATGTTATACCCACTTTTGAGTTCTGTTCCTATTAAATATTATATTCCAATATGGGCAGTTCCATTGATATTGACTAGTCATGTGCCTGAAAGAAATATTGCTTATTCCACTGTATTCTTTTATACAGCTTTTCTTTAAATTCATGGTGTGGTTCTTCGTGTGGTTTGCTAAGGAGACAACATATCGTATGGTGTGTCCTTGTTATTTAATGCAGACATTAGTGTTCAGCTTAACATATGCATCATAGAAAATCTTGGCTCAGCATGAAAATTTACACAACACTGTCACTGTCAGATGTAACAGACTTGTTTTTTAAAGTATGAGAATTCTGAGTGCCTGTGTTTCCCAATTCTATATACTGTTTCAAGGAGCTATAATTAAGTAATATGAAGGCACTAATTAGAATAAGGAAAAATTTTCACCCTGACAACAACATTCAGTCTGTTAGGGAGTCTCTCAAAGGACATAAATGAGGAAACAGAGAATCTATTAGCAATGCAACCTTAGTTTGCTTTCCGAAGGGAAAACACTCTGGTAAATGTCACATATAGTAATAGGAACAAAACACTCCAATATAAATATGATAGTGGTTTAATTCCACTTTGGTATATATTATTGCGCATTTGTTAGAAGTGGTTTGCTGAAACAAGTGTCCGATTTACTGTGAAGGTCAGGAAAAATGTTATGATATTTCCAATGAAAAATGTTGTGGCCAGGCCAAGAATTTTTTAGATGCTTCAGTTACAGGACCAAGCAAAAAGAAAAGTTAGTTTTTCATTTATGGTGGTGTTATAGTGAAAATTATTGAACCATATTCACTTAATGTGAAATGTTCTTTTTACCATTTTGTATTTAAAAAGAGAAGGTTTTTTATATTTAAAATATGTGAAGTTTCAGCCCAGTTCTGAATAGCAAGCTTTTTAAATATCTGTATTATTCTAGGGATTTAAAAACTCTTTTTTTCTTAGACTTTTTCTAATTGGTCTTGATGTCTTGTAATTTTTAAAATTTTTTTTTTGGGTTTTGGTTGGGGTTTTTTTTGTGAGTCAGTGTAAAGAGGCATAACCCCCAAAAAATTACATCAAGAGAAAATTCACTAAATCACAAACCCACATCCATCAGTTACCAGAGAACAGCAGACAGTTAAAATGCCTCATTTCACTGTCGCTGCTTCTACATTCTCAATTTTCTTTTTGGAATGGCTGAGAAAATTGATATAATCCTTGGCTTCCTCCCTGAATTGCTTCCTAAACTGACACCACACTATTACAGAGAAGCTGCAGGTTTTCTGATGCTCTCTGCAGAGTAACTCATGCATCACTGTTACCATACAGCTATTAGAAAACTCAACTCCCCCACCATAAAAGTATATCATGCCCTTAAGTTTGAGTAGCAGAAGATGATGATCTACATTATTTGTTCAGAGAGATCAAACTCCATAATGTTTGAGGAAAACAGCTGAATAATCGGGAAGACTTCAATAGGAGCAGCATATGATCCTGGTGCTTCCTGCTGAGCCTGCTGAAATGGCTCAGTTACAGACGCCAGCTTTCTGTGGAAAAAACTCGTGCTGCAAAGGTGGGGAGTTCTAACCAATTCTGAAAAATAGAGGATTATCATGTCTGAGCTGAAGAGTGGGAGACCACTTACAAATTACTGTGTTTTAGTTGTGGTCGAGATTGGCCTACAGAAACAATCAATTGAACACAATATTTGTCTTTGATTTTGCTTCCAAGTGTGGCTTAAGTAAAATTGTTTTCAGAGACAAGTAATGGGGATCAATAATTTAGCAGTGAGTAAAAAATGTGAATTGCAACTATGAACTTTAAAATTATTACTAGATATCCAAAATCCACACTTGTCAAAACAGAAGTTTGGAAAAATACCCCAACTTTTGCAGAGATGCACCAAATGTCTTTGAGCAGAAATTCTGCACAAGTGTATATAAAAAGGCAGATAAAGAGAGGCAAATGGAATAAAAGCTGTTCATGAGAAACCATTCTAGGATCATTGTAATTTTTTCTCCCCTCTTCCACGTTACCTGTCCTCCCACCATTATCCCAGAAAGATTTCTCCCCTTATTCAAAGCACAGTCCATAAAAGATTTGTTTCCCAGCACAGATGAGAGGGGCCAAGGTCACAAAAGAGTGGGTGGGATTGTGGAAAGGAGGGAGGAATACAGGCTCTAGGTAAAGGACCTTTCCTTGCCGGTGACAATTCCACAGTTAGGAGATTCTTGGCCCTCCTTGTCAGACTAAGGCAGCAGCTCTCACTGGCTGGAGGACAAGACATGCCAGTCTGATATTTTGTTTTGTTCTGGGGTTTTTTTTAACCTTTTACTTTTCCTGATGAATACTGATTTTGACCAAAGTTACCCAACTTAAGAGTGATGTACATAAATCAAACAGTAGCCAACATAGAAATAAGTGGTTCAAAATAGTATAAAGGTTAATCTATAGTCAGCAGTTGAGTTTGTAAAGTAGACATAGAATATGTCCATTTTTGTTATTAGTCCATTAATCATTCCATTCCTAGATGTATCAATAATGACACAGAAAAATCACAAGTATAATATTTTTAGGTTAGCAAAACAAAAGATCTAGCTATAACAGATGATGATGAAAAAGTAATTTCCATTCTAAGTGAAAGACTATGACACATAGCAACAACTGAAAGTTGTAAAAAATTTCTATAATTTCTACCTTAGAGTTTTCAGGGAGGAAAGTTGGAAGTTTTCTGTGTTTTCAACTTCGATTTTGTAAGATTTTGAGAAATGGTATCCCAAAACAATGGAAGAAGGCTTACAATGAGCCAATATTTGAACTGAGAATGATAAGTGAATAGTCTGCTTTTGTTCCAACTGTTCTAAACATCAAGAAAACAGTAATGAAGGACATTGATGACAAAAAAATGGCCATTGACTAGAGGTTGGGAGACAATACCTTGAAGCACCCTATTTCCTACAGGGAGCTCTAGCTTTGTGTTCATACTGTCTTGTTTGCATTACTTTTTAAACCTTGAAACATGAAGATTTGATGATTATTTCGTAAATATTAGGATACTATTCCCACACACTGCATCCCCATACCAGCTGGCTTTACTCTTCTAAACTGTGGAGCCTTTCTCCTGACTCCCAAAGCTCTCTAGTGCCCAAAACCTTTCTCAGACCCTGCATCATCACAACTTTGTTCCAATTTGAAGCTCTAACCAGCTGTTGTATACAAGGTCCTTGACTTCAGTCTTTTGTCTTCAAGTAACGCAAATTAAGATTTAACTAGATATATGGGATGGAATATAAAAAATATTGAAATAATAATGAAAGATAATGTAGGCTGCATTTTTACATAAATTGCTTTCAATACTACTAAATGGAGACAGATTTGTGAGACAGAAGGGATGGGATTACTCTGAAATTTTAGGAGAACTAATGATTTCTAGAAACAGGTCAGTTAAATAAAAGGTATTGTTTTCCCCTTATGTCACAAGTTACAAAACACATATATCCATTTGCTTTATTTAGAACTTTTTATATTCTTAAGAGAAAAATCGCTAGGAACTCAGCCCTGACGTTTTCCTGTTGTCATGGGTTTACATGTGTACAGCAGTTATTTCTACATGTGCTTTAAGATTATCATTAACAATAAGTTTTCTAACACTTGGATGAATTATTCAACTTTTATCACCAAGTAGATTATTGCCCTGCTGGTGAGATCAGCAACTTAAGTTTTGATTGTTTAAGATAGTTGTTTCTCTCTCACAGGCGATATCATCACCCATGTATGAATTCATCACCTTAGCTATCTTACATTAATCTTTATTTACTTACTGCATGCTCTGAGGTTTTTAATGAAGATACATTTTAATTTATTGTTTTAAAGGCCTAATTTATCTTACGTTCCCTGAAATCTCTTGATTCCCAATTCATACCCATGGAATTGACAATATCACCTGCTTCCCCTTTTTCCCCCTCAGACTAGTAGCCCCAGTCACATCCCTATCTGCCTAATCCATGTCTCACCTTCCTACTGTTCTGCTCCTTATCTTTCCCTGTCAGAGCTGAGTTACACCATCCTGAGCAGGATGCACAATTTTTCCTGCAGCATAAGAACCACAGGATGAAAAGGGGAAATGATGAGCAGGTATGGAGGCAGTACCTCCAGCAACATTCCAGCTTGTCACTCTTGCTCAGGAGGTGCAAGAGTACCTGTAGCAACTATTTTACATTTACAGGCTTTATGAGATCATTCCTGTGGCTTGCTTTAGTGTTCCCAAAAGAGATTTCATATGGATTGATCCAGGAATGGCTGACATTTCGTGGGCTAGTGTCATTGCTCTCCTAGATCTTCTCAAGCCCAAGATGACAGCATTAGTACTTACGTCTACGTACTTTCTTCATTGGTTGGGGAAAGCCTTGACATCCTGCTGATGTCAGGTTTGCACTTTTCAACAGCTGGATTGGGAGACCTGCTGTAAAACATGGCATCTTTCCACAGGTTTCTGTTGGTTTGGAGATCAGGAAGAGATGGTCAGGAACTGGTGAGCCCAGTTCTTGTCTCAGTTCCTGACAGGCTGTCAGACCATGGGTCTGACAAGTGCAGGTTCGAGAACTGGGAACATCTTCTCATTCTTTTTGATGACACAGCCTAAGCAACTTTTCCAGAGGAAAAATCATCTGGAAACGATGTAGCATCTATCATCTGTAGGATGAGAAATTGCAGTGATCATTAAGAAAGCATTAAAACATTTATTTTATGAGGTACAAATGTTTATGTTCCTTCAAGTCACCAATGTGTGTAGAAGCATGCCTTGTAGAGCTGCGAGTCAAGCAATGAATGAATCAATTATTACTTGGCATACAAGTATGAACAAAAATTATAATCATGTCTTCCAATCAAGTGATATTATATCTGTAGGAGCTGACCATATTTATGGCTTAGACAATATGCATCATTTTATTGCTATACATTAACATTTATTTAGAGCAGTGCAGTGTAATTTAAGTTGATGGCTTCTTGTCATGTTTATAAATTGTTAGTTTAGATGTTTGAGAATTCCAGAAAGAGAAAATGAAAAGACAGCTCAAGAAGAAAGAGCATATAATCCAATTTGCTGTGTTTTTAGTTATGCAAAGCACAGAGACTCCTCTTGCCAATTGCCTTCTGGGTTTGACTGATTTAAATGTGGTAATTCTGTGATGTTTCTTACCCCTTTGTATGTATAGAAACACATTCAGTCCCAATAAATGAGTTTTTTCCTCTGTAATTTGTATGATAAAATATTTTATAGTAACATATCTGTGAAGAATAAAGGTAAAATCTTATGCCATGGAAGAAATTTATGCAAAAATGTTTTATATGCATTTAAACTACAGTATAACATAGGGAAGAATAAAACTTTTTTTCCCCTTTCAAAATCTGTATCACTTAGTACAACGTACTTGCTTAAGTGTTTGCAACCTCTAGTGTTTTATGACTTAGAATTTATTACACAAAATTATTCCACTCTGTTTTTCACCAACTCCACACCCCTGACCATATGCATATATCCATTTATGTGATGGGAGTTATATTTATCTTGGTAATAAAAGTGGATCTCCTTTTAACTCCTCCTGTCCTGACCATCGTTTTAGAGAATATGAAAGCTCTGGGAGCACATACAGGTTACTGACTGCTCTGTTTCTGCAGCAGTTCTGTAAACCCTTTCTTTCACTTGTTGTCCCACAGTCCTTCACAAGGCAGGAACAATTGAAATGGAGAGCATGAGCTCTACCCATCATTTGCTGTTAGAAGGTAGTTCCCAAATGAAATAAGCTTGTAAATTTGTAAACTAATTAAGCTTCATGTTTTCCATCCTTCATGTCTTCTTTTATGTCTGAGCAATGCACTGCAACTAATTGCGTAATTTTCAGCATGTTCAAGGAAAGGTTTTTCCTGTTTATTTATTTGCAGTAGAGTTGCATTATTCACTAATTATTTGTCATTCATTAGAGAGCATGCCTTAAAAAGTGTCTGAAAAGCTACTTGTACAAATCACAAAAATGATCTCTGCCTTTGTCTCCAAATGTTTTTTAGCATTTCAAGAAGTAGTGATTTTATTTTTTTTAACTAATCCCTGAGGACAAATAAAAGCACACCATGATTTTTCAAGGCTATCTATCGCTTCCAGTGCTCAGGGGTGTTTAAAGCACAAACCACTACTGTTTGTCAGATTACAGATTTGTTCATATGTTATCACTGTAATGCAAGATGGTGCTACTGAAGCGCAGCAGGCAAACAGAAGAAAGGCTTCTGAGTGTGCTCCCTGGCTTTTTTCCCATGTCATATGGGCTTGCACACTTTGTCTAAAGAAAGATCTTGGCTTAAACCATGTACTTTTATAAACTTGGATTCAGCAAAATTGATATCTTGAACTGATAAAATCCTGTGTTTACATATAAAAAAGAAACAATAAAAATAAGATAAAGGGTTAAAATTTTTTAAGAATTATGCATAAACTTTTGTCTCATTTCTAAATAACCTTAAATAATGTGACTGGATTATTTTCAAATTGAATGAGTTAATAACTTGGTAGATAACCTAGGTGTCTATTCTTCTGTTCACTGAGGCAAGAGGAACTTGACAGTAGATTTCAGCAGGGCAGCTTTCACATCAAGATTTGCAGATCACTTCTTCCCTGGAAAATGAAGGTTTGAGGCTTTGAAATCATTATCTGAATTTCTGCATAGGACATGGGATTTCATGTTGATTCTTTACTTAAAATATAATTTTTCTAAGCTTTATTTTTAACAATTCCACTTAGTAATATCACCTATTAATGCAAGGCTTCCCTTGTACTTAGACATAGATGATAAATTTGGGCAATTCCTGCAGAATAAAAATTATATAATGTATTGATTTGCTCTGTGTTCCCTCTGAAGGATAAATGTCCCTGCAGGAAACAACAAAGAGTACATGGTTCTGAATGTGAAGCATAATTTACTAGTAAATACAGGAAAATGTCTTGGAATAAGCACTTTTCACTATGGAGACAGATGGTCACATCACTTGGCAAGCATTCAGCTTTTTTCCCTGAGATGTTTAAATAATGTTTATCAAACAATAGACAGGGATAAAAATCAAGATAGCTTTAAATTTGTCTGAAACAGAATGGCAGGCTGCTCTAGAATTGTCCTATAAATAACAATAATAACTGTTGAATGAAAATCAATATGGTGGAAAGAGAATTTTTCTACTGGATTGTAGAAATACATATATCTATATATCTTTTTCTTGTAATGAAATGTTCTGTCCTCTTTCCTAGCCCAGAAATCAACATACTGTTTACATACCTGGCACAGTGTACAATGATTAGAGGCAAAACCAGATGGCCATATTTTTCCTTGTCTTGTTTATTTAGGTGATGGATAGACAAATCCTGACTTTACCTGTCAATCCAGCTGTAATTATTTAAGTTCCACTGTGAATTTTTGCATGCCAGTGCTCATGCAGGTACACACTTGTGCACACACAAAGAGAATAAACTCTTTCTCTTTCTTCCGTAGGCTTAGAAAGAATTGCGAGAGATTCAGCCTATGAACAAGAAGGAAAAGTTCAGTTTGTCATTGATGCAGTGTATTCCATGGCCTACGCCCTGCACAACATGCATAAAGATCTCTGTCCTGGGTATATTGGTCTGTGCCCAAGGATGAGCACAACTGATGGTAAAGAACTACTTAGCTATATCCGGGCAGTAAACTTTAATGGTAAGTTAAATCTACTCGTTTTTTGCCCCTCTCTTCTTTAAATGTTCCATAAGTGACAAGTTGGGTTTTATTCTTTATATAGGATCCTTTAAGGCACCGTGGAAAACAGGATTAGAAGCAGTTCTCATTTAATCAGAGCTGTGAGTTTTTCCACCTGCTCTGAAACCTCCGGTGTATTTTTCATCTTAACATTTTTCATCTTAACATTAAGCTGCTCCCAAAAGAGACAGATGTTAAAAATATGAATTGGTCGATCAAAATATTCCAGTGAAAAGCTGCTATTATGGAAACAAATTGAGGACTCGTGCAGTCTTATTGACAGATTAAAATGATTTGACAGTGGTTGCTTGAGTGTTTGCAAGAGAAAGAATTAAATAAAATACTCTTTTGAAAACCTCCTTCTTCTGAAATTGATTAATAATTCCCTTATATAAGCAAATAGTGAAATTGCTTTCAATTTACATATTTAAATTTCGATTAAAACACTCACTAGCAGTTCCAGCTTCTATTCCATTTCACTCTTTTTGACTCAGTAATTTAGTGAGCTGTAACACAACTACAATATATATTTTTAAACAACACTACATAATATTATATGGAGCTGGAATTTGCCTGCTGGAGAAATGCAGTTACAGGTGCTTATGGTGTTAATAGTAGAGGCCAATAATGAACAGAAATAATTTATGAATGCAGAGTTAAAATGTGTAGAACATACTAGATGGTGAAATAAAGTTGCCAAAAGCCTAAATTATTTTGTTAGAAGTCATAATTATTATAGACAGTATTTGCCATTATTTTACAAAGAAATGGAGTGATGTACTTAGCTCTGTTTTGGTTGGAGTTTTTTCCTTACTTGGTGCCAATTCATGTACTACACATGCCTTCTAACTATGCAGAGAGAAGTGCTCTCTCTCCCAGTTTATTCCAATGACCTCAGCTGCAAGCACTTTTGAAAAAAGCACAAGGTCATTTTGAATTTAACTTCTGACTGGAAGCTTTTTTTGCTTTAGGTAATACACCAGACCATTCGGTTCGAACGAATGTTGGTTACAGTTCAGTTTTTTTCTTCCTATGCAATTTTCATGAAAAGGGAATCCCTGTCTCCAGGAATATAATGTTGTAAGGAGACTAAATGGCACTTTAGTGATCTTAAAGAACACCTGGAACATAGTATGTTGCTGGCAAATGGGAAATATTGTGATGATTACGAAGGTAGGCAGCATATTGTAAGGTTTGCAGTGATAATTACCTACATTTCCAGTAGATGTTTTTCTGGGTCTGTGTTGCTAAAGCACGAAGTGATGTATTTTCATTTGGTGAGCATGAAAGTTTAGCATAATAAGATAAGATGTAGATTTTATATGAAATCTTCCTCTCCCTAGAGAATTGTATTTCATCAATACCTGTCATGATTTCTGTTGCTGACTCTAAGTATGGCAATAAAGGGAGATTCTGGACACAAACGAAAGTGTATTTGATTTTGAAATAGTGATTTACTGAAAGAGAGGGGAAAAAAAGAAGAAAAAAAAAGAAACATTTGTTTGAGGTTAACTTCCTGTCCCATGGGATATGTTAAATGTTCCCTATACTAGGCTAGTCCACATTATGTACTGGAGTACCAACTTTTTGGGTGTGTTATATGCCCAAATATTTTGTTTGCTTAGTCATGCATTCAGAAGCATAAGCAGAGGATAGTCTTAAACACTTTGCCTTTTCCTATTAATCCAAAATTCCTGTTCTTCAGGACAACACTACTGCTGTGCCTGACAGAGGTGAATATTTACAGAGGTTACAAGACCTCCTGTGCTGGGAATAAACAGAAATGCTGTGTGTCAGTTTTGATGTGCATCCTAGCCTCAGTCATTAATAATGTCTTATATTAAAAATTAACTGATACATGAAAGGAAAACCCTGGGTTTCTTAACCATTCAAGACACCATTTTTCTACCCAGCGATCACAGGATCACAGCCCAGCTGAAGCTGCCAAGGACCTCCACCTACTCCAACCCTCTGCCTAATTCAGGATCAGCATAGTCAGGTTTAGGACCATTCCCAACCAGTTCTCGTATATCTACAGGGGTGGAAAATCCTCCAAAATTCTCTCTGAGTAGTCAATTACAATATACGATCATAGTTACAGTAAAAAAAAAAAAAAAACAAGAAGTAACCGGCATTTTTGAGACAGGCAGTTTTTTTCTTTTCTTCAGTATCAATTTCCCCACATGATCCTACCTTTATGAATATTAAACCAACTTCTCACCTCACTTCATTCAGTATATCCCTCTTCACTCATGTATAAATGAGTAGGTTCAAGTCCAGCTAATATGCTTACACACTCAACTTAGTGGGTTTCACCTCACAAAGAGTGATCTGTATTCTGAAGAACCTCTGTCTGTGTTATGGAGGGTGTTTGCAAGGGTAAGAAAACACACATATTTCTGTTCATTGGAGTTTTATTGTTTATTTTATTGTTTATTGATTTGCTTTGGATTGCAAGAAATCACTTTGAACTGTATTTATTTTTGTTTACTCAGTTAGTATTAATTTAAAAATGATGAAGATTTGCTTCCCTGAAGGATTAATCTGTGTAATATTCCATGACACCTTCATGACTGAAGGGTGATCATAACCACCAGCTCACATTGAACTGATGTGATTGATAAGACGTTTGCTTCTGCTTAGATATTCTTTCAGTTGTATGCTAAATGCAGAAAATCTCATAGTTCATCGTAATTTTAAATGGAATAGAACTTGATTAGTAATAGAAATAAAGAAATTTATTTGTACACGAGATGTGAGTTACTGCTGACTGTAGACTCCTGTTTTACTACTGCCAGTGTTTTTCATAGGACAGCTAGGAAAGAATGGCCTCTAAAATCAATTACTTTTCACTTTAAATGGGCATTTAGAAATTAATTTAATTTAATAGGAAAACAAACTTCTAACATGTAACTGGTACAGCTTATTGCTGTGTACATCTAAAGAGTTTTTAAACAAAAATATAAAAGCGGTGTTCTGAGATATGGCACACTTAGTAACTTGGGTTCTTGATGGTCACTTTTAGTAGACCATAACCAACCCATTCCATTTCTTTGATCAATGAATACTTAGACCTTTTGAAAGTTTCAATGTCTTATTTATCTTTCTTTTTCCCAGGCAAAAAGTGAATATTATCATTTAAGATGTTCTTATTTTAATAAGGTGCCACATTTGAAAGGTTTTTCATATCACTCTTTGTATCCAAATGAGATATTTATGCAAAACTGGTGTTTCGTATTTGAAATTTTGTAAAGAGAAGAGTTTTTCTGTTAATTAGGTTTATAAATGGTGATAGCACAGTAGTGTAATTGTGGCATGATTCAATATGTTCTCCTATCACATCACTCTAGTGTTCTCATTCTATTTAACTTCATTATTCCGTCTACAAAACAAGCAGGTGTTTTATAAGAGTTTTTACCCTGGCATGTGCTGAGTGCTTCATGAGAAGTGTTCTGTTGAATTCAACATAAGTGCTCATCATTTAACAGGAACAGGACTTGAACATGCATTTGCAGTGGATGGAAGTGTTTCAAAGGTGTTTTGTTTTGATTTTAAGAAAAAGATTTATCTTTGTACTTCCTTGCAGGCAAAGAATTACAGCATGGATACAGTGCTATTTCCTGGGTGAGAATAAAACTCTCTTCCCACCACCTCCCCTGTGTGTGTGTGTGTGTGTGTGTCTCACTGCCCAAACTCTCTCTTTATAGGCAGTGTAGGGTAGCTGTTTTTTGTCTACCTTTAGTCATACGTTTGTATTTATATTTACATTTACACATTTTAGTACTTTCAGGGACAAATGTAACACTGGAAAAAAATGTATTTACAGATATTATAATACCCAGTTTAGACTTATAAAGGTAAGGGCAGCACTTGACCTCTGCTCCCATACTTGAAAAGAGGAATCTTATTTGCTTTGGTGGGTTATTTATCCTGGGGACTAATGGGGATACTTGGTAATTTGACTTTTTTTTTATGCAACCAGGCATAATTGAGAAGGGAGCAGAGAACAGGGGGAAGCGCTGACTTCCCTCTGGCATCAATGCTTAGCTAAATGTCTGCTTCTGCAGGAAGTCACTGCAACATCACCTCCCTCTCCTGGTGAAAAGACTTGAAATGTATTCTATGTGTGCAACCTTTTCTTTGGTCTTCTCTGGACAAAGTACACAACTACATTGCTTTCTCAGATTTTGTGACAAATCTACAATTACACTGGAACAGGCTGCTTAAAAAAAAGCTCTGGAATCTCCATCCTTGGAGAGATACTCAAAACCTGTCTGGACACAGGCAACCTGATCTAGCTGAGCCTGCTCTAAGAAAAGGTGTTGAACTGGGTGATTTCCAGGGGTCCCTGCCCACCTCAGTCTTGTCGTGATTCTATAGCATTATCTGGATTTGAAAGAAAGAAAAATATTATCACTTAACCCTGCCTTACAATGTTGTACTCTATTCTTTTGGAACTAATTTCATAGTCTGAGTTGAAGAGTAAGCCTTGCTGTTATTTGTTTTTTAGATATGTTAATTTAATGCCTTTGAGAAAAGATTAATTTTGGCTGAACACACAGACACTGCAGCATTAACCCTGTTTAAAAAGGGAACATCAAAAAAATTCATCCTGAAAGGGCAGAATAATACCAGAGAATAAGAATAAAAGAACAGAAGCTAGCAGGCTAACGCAAAATAAGGTGTAGACTAAAATAACAATTAATGATCACTCTATATTGTATTTTTTTTTTCTGAGAAAGCAGTATCTACACAGGACATTTAAAAAAACACCAGAAGAATGAGATGTCTCATAAAGAATTTTGAACCCTCTAGAGAATCATTATTGTGGAATCAACCATTTACAAAATTAATCTTCTTCTGCTATCTTTTGAAGTTGCTAAGACATCAATCTATGGAAAACTCTCCTGCCTTAATATTCAGCTCAGACTGTTTTAAATGTTTTCTTCAAGAAAGCTGACATCTCTCTATTCTTTCACTGAGTACAAAATTTGCATTCTCAAATCATTATTTATCATTAAAACAGAAGCTTTAAAATGGTGCACTTTCAGACTGATAAGTTTTGACATTTTTTTGAGGCATTAAGCACAATAGAACTAAATGTTCCACTTAAAATGTACTGATGCTATGCTCCTCACTCAGGTTTTTAAAATTCCTACTCTGAAGTCTACAACTACCCATAGAGAAAATCCCTTTTAAAAAGAGTTTAAATTGGGCAAGTTTTGCATTTTTTCAAGTTAGTTCTTACAGGCAGCTCGTAATTTAGAAGTTTTTAGTGTCAGAAAAATGTAGGATCGTAGGATGCCACTGTTACCATATTCTGATAGGGTCAAAAAACTGTCTAAGTATAATGTGAGATAATAGCAGATGAGTAAATCAGATATGGACAAATAAGATTAACAATGAGTTGGGAAGGGCTCAATTCTGCTGACCTTGCCAGGACTCACTGTGGTAGCAAATCTAGTTTCACTAATCTGTACCATGATCAAAAAATAGGTAACAGCTTTCAGCTGCAGAAGTGGAGTGGCAGGGGTCTGCTGGTGGACATTGCTGCTGGCAATGTCTGCTGGGGTTTTATTAAGATCTGTGACATTTTTTCTATCGTAATTAAATCACATGTCATAATTCTATGTAATTTTTAAAGAAATCTTGGTGGTACAAATAAATGTTTGAAAACGTGGCTAAAGTTTAAACTGACGTAGACCTGAACACATAAAATCCAATTCAAAATTATTTTCATGTGCTTTTGCCATGGTTTCACAGGTGTCTGACTTGGTTCGAAAATGCATTGGGGACTATGGCACACGACTTGTAACAAAGAATCCTGATGTCTAGTTTCCCAAGCCTTTATTGTTAAATGAATATTGTTAAATAATACTGTTACCAGTGTTAATTTATTATTGGGAATTAGCAGGGAATGATTTCAAATAAATTCTGCTTTGGCATGCTAATTATTTTAATGGAATTAATCCAGGTGGCTGTACAAGCAAGTAAAATTGCAGAGTGATCTGAATCACTCTTAATGGATTTAGGTAATGTATGGCCATAACGTAAGCAGGCGCAGCCAGCAGAGCTTGGAGCTTCTGTGATTCTGAGGTACCTCATGAATCCATGTGATTAAAATCAGTGATTATGAAAATGCTTGGTGTGAAATTAGAAGGTAGAACCTAAAAGCAAGTGCAATTTATAGCTATGCTTTTGCTTATGTACAGATCTTAAGTACTGATTAATTGAGCAATATATATGCTCCACATACAAAATTCATGATGCAGAACTTGACTGAGGTCAATTCTGTTTTGAGAAACAAGGTCTAATTCATAAGGTATTTTAATAATTAATATGTAAGGGATGGTGATAAAGGATTTACTCTCATTACTCAATGAAAATTGATTTGCATCTCGTGATAGGTAAGGATATATCCTTTCTAATATGATCGAGTGGAAAAATCAAGCTGTAACAAGAACCAGAACAAATTAACCCTTGTCATTCCAAGCAAAAAAGTATCTGAGTGCAAAGAAACTGTGTTTTTTTACTTTTAAGTCTGTGTAAGAATCATCACAGTTTTAGTTCTGCAGCATTTTTAAGCCCTATAGATATCCTTACCTTTATTAATAGGAAGAAGGCCTGACACATGTTTTGAGGAAACAAATACCTTGGAAAGCTTCCTAACTTGAACGTTTAAATTGAAAATCTCCTCTCAAATCTATCAAATCAAGTAAGAATGTACAAATTTTTAATTTTCCCACTTGTTGATTTATGACCTGTTTGGTAATACAACTGTTCTGCAAGCCATCAGGACAGATGTGAGGGAAAATGGATTGGTTTTAATACCTCTGTAACTGAATAATATGAGCCTTTTTATTTTCCTACAACAACAGTTACTTAAAAATGAAATAAGACACATTAGAGAGAATATCAAAGAAAAAGGGAAAAAGATTTTGTTAATGGCATTTGATAGTATAAATAAGCTGCATTTATAATTCATTCATGTAAAAAGTGATCTATCTAATAATTGCCTATAGGTGTCAAACTCAAAAAATAAAGTAATTCTTTAGGAAGGTCACTGTCAGTGAAATTATCTTGACAAATCTTACATTCTAATATAAAGAGAAAAATAACAGTTTCTTTATATTAAAGGGAATGGCAGTGAAATCAGGTAGACTAAATACTGTAGCATAGGCATTACAGGAGAAGAAAGTAATTTTATAATTAATAGACACTGCTGACATCATCAGATGACACTGTTTAGTTTTTCTGCTCTAGAGAGATGTACTCAGCAGTAATCAACCAAGTTCAGGTGTATAATCAAAGCAGTACTGGATTCAAGAGCAAGTTAGCTGTGTTAGACCTTGTTATCAGATGTGACCTTAAGCAAAACCAGCGAGTATCCAAGGAATCTAAGCAAGGTATTCAAGAGGAAAATGACAGGATTCAGTTCATCCCTTATTGGCTGATTGGTTTCCCTGTTTCAGTAGCTGAAGTCCACTCTAAGAGTCTCCTTCTCATACCTGGGAAAGGCTGGTACCTCTCAAGGCTGCCAGAGAGATCCTGTTCATCTGCATTTAGGCACCACAACAACTCATCTCCTTCTGTGCTTTCTGCAGTCAGCTGCGAGCCACAGGTTTTCTCAGTGGCTGGTTAAAGCATCTCTAATAGTATGAGATATCAAATATGTGGAAGACAGTGTATCTTAGAAGTTTCTCTAACCCAGAAAAGGAAGTATTTCTTATTATTTCTGAGGATTAAGGTATCCAATAATTTGGGCCGCATAGCACATTATGTTTTATGCTGGAGAGATTGGACCCAAAATGTTATGTCTATTCCTGCAGTACTTTTTTGTATTTGCAGTTCTAGGTATATGTTAACTTCATGTCTCCTTGTAACAGTTTCCCAAGTTTTAACTTAAAGCAAATGCAGACTCAGAATTTCTCAAGACATTTTTAATAAGAATTTACCAATATAACAAATAATAAAAAAGTAGGAACTTTGATCTATTCAGGTTAAATTAATCAAGGAAAAAATTTCTTAAAAGATGATTGCAATAATTTTATCTTTAATCTGTAATCTTGTCCTACAAGCATAATAACATTAAAATACCACAGCAGACAAAAATTGATGCTGGTTACTACTGTTCAAAAGCTTCCAGTGCTTGGAAGCATTAAAATCCAATGAGCCAACCTGAATGCTGTGAGATTGTGAGTATGTAACTTAATTGAATTTTGATCCACTTAATTGAATTGACTAACCCTTTCTATTTCACTTGCTGAAATGGAGCAACATCATCAGTTTACACAAATATTTATTGAAAAGTAGATATTAAATTTTACCTGTTCATTGTTTAGTTGAAAAAAGGAAAAATCCATATTCTAAATCTCAAAAATATTGTATTTATCAACACTATGTTTATAAAGTTTCAACCGTTCTGTATTCAATAAAAAATTTACTGTTTATTTTATTGGGTCTGGAATACCACTCTTCATCTACCATACTGGATACCAGCTATAAAAACAGTCACTCAAACAGCTTTAAAGAATTTGTAAAAAGATAAAAAAACCCAAAATCCAGTTCAACTGGCAAGCAAATAGATAGAAAAAACTTGCATTTAAAATTACTTATTCTTATCATGGGTATCATCTAGTCACTTAAATGTGGCTTTGAGTTTGGTTGTTGTACCTGCTGCATACTGCAATATAGTTCCTAAGAGCTTGGAAAGCATCCTAATAACATAATGGTTACTTGAGCTGTCTGAGGAATGGAAAACATCCCGAGATTATAGATGTGCTCTCTGCCACATATGTTTATTTGCAGGAGTAGAAGAGCGGCACAGTAAGAGATAGTCCTTGACATTCCCCAAATGAATATTTCCCTGGGAGCAGTATGTCTTTCAGTGGAAAGACAAGGGAGTTTGTGTTTCCTTGTGGCAGGCAGAGGATAGAGTTTGTACAGACTTGGTGGAAAGGAAGCAGCTATATATGCCCCATGCACTGTACCCTGCTGCCTGCTCAGAATTTCTTTTTTTCATGGTTTGCCATAGCTATACTCATCAAATTCTTTAAGATGAGAAGAAATGCAAAATTCTGTATCTTATGGAGACCTAAGTAACAGATTGCTTTCTTTTGACTGTAAGGCCAAGTAAACAGATACAATGACAGAAGACACACTATTGCTCACTCTGAGCTCCAGCTGGATCAATGTTTGGTTTTCCTGTGTGATTCTTCAGCTACCCGAGGACTACCCTGGCCTCACTCCAATATAGCTTGATCCTGAGCTGAGAGACAAAAATGTATTGGCAGTGTTCCTGTGTCACACATAATCACATTTTTTAAATATATCCCTAGGTAGCATCAAGTCACAACTCATAATATGGCCAGTTATGGTAGATGTGTCCCACTTTTTAGAGATTATTATTATGCATTTTAAAGGAAAGTTAAAATGATATATGGAACCTCAAGTCATCATCTGCATGCAGGATAAGCAGCTACAGGGCAGTTAAGACCCCTCAAAACATGCCAGCCTGTGCAAACTTGAAAGGCTTATTTAGTGCAGTCTCTGGTGTGGTACTTCCAAGTCCTACCCAGAGATCTGAAGAGAAAGCCTCAGGATATTAGAGTCCACTGCTTATCATGTTAGAGAAAAACAACTAAAGGTGCTTGAAAATAATCCTTATATTGACATACAGCCACTGTGGGAAGGTTTCTGCCAAGCCAGCAGGCTTTTAAAGGCTTCAGGTTTTGATAGTTACAAATTGTTGTATTGATCCTCCTTTATGCATGGACTAATTGCAGCTCAAACACTGGTAATTTTTTCTGTTTGTCACTTTCACCATTCCTTACCAGCAAGGGATATTGTTTATGCACAATGTGCTTTTTTACCCAGGCATAAAATGCACATGGTTTTGTTCTTGTTACAATAATTGAGTTCTTCTAAACCTTGTATAGTGAAACATACAAGAAAATTCTGAGGAATGTGTGTAATAAAGAAAGTAATGTTCGAGCAGATGTTCCTAAACCGAAGTTGTTAATTCAAGTTCTTAATGCATACGTCAATTTGCACATCAAATATGAAGGGATAAGGTCTGGTTTAGATATAGTGTTTTAGTGAATTATTGCATGGTACGTAGACACAGCTGTTGGGCAGGGCTCCCTTCTGCCAAGGTGGTGCCACGTCAGCAGAGCTGAGTTGCCTCCCTCAGCATCCAGGACCCCTGTGAGTTTGTAGCTGCATTTCTCTTGATTTCGGTCCAGAGGGGACAACTCAGATCAGAGAAATAGGCAAAAAAGAAGTGTTCCTCTCCCTCTTGGATCTAAGCGGCAATGTGGGTGAAGAAGATGTGTGCCTCACTGGTTGGGCTAAGGAGCCTGAAAAGGGGAGTGTAAATGCTGGTACTTCAGTAACTTAGAAATGCAAATTGGTGCCACGTGGACAGTTCTTAGATAATTAAATTCAACTCAGATCTTGGTCACTAAAACAGTCATCTGAAGTCTGGCCCTTCCTGTTTTCCTTGTCTTATAAAAATGTTGTCCTGTATAATGCGGGTGATTTACAGATTGTGAAGTCCTTGGAGTCTGTGAGAATACAGACCTTGTAAGTGTCGATGTAGAGTGGCTCAGAAAAGGGAATAATTCTCATGGGGTTCAGTGTCTTCAGAGATTACATATAGATCTTTTATTAAGGCTTATATATGAAAATTAATACAGATTTATCTACCTTTATTTTCTTTATTTTGTATGGCCTTCTGCCACTTCTAAAGTTGTAAAGATGGCTATAAATTTTCTTAGCTTTTCTTCCTTGCTACGGCTACAATTGCTTCTTTGTCCTTCCTCAGAGGTCCCTCTGTCAGAATCAATAACAACCAGATCAATGAAAAAATATTTCTGAAAATGTAAATCTTTTATCTTCATGATCCTGACTTGGTGATGGTTTCTAATGGAGGATTAAATAAGAATGGTATGAATTGCTGGACAGATATGTAGCAAGGGGCGTCTGAGTAGGGAAATGTTGGAGGATGATGAAACCTGACAATAATAGAAGACTGTGGAAAAAACAGTGAGGGTGAGAACAAATGAACATGACTCCTATAGAACAGGGTCACAAGCCTGTGCCTGAACCATATGATTTGTTGCTAGGAAATGGAAAGTAATAAGGTTAGGCTCAGAAAAACAGAAGGGCTTATAACTTCAGCAGACTGACACACTACAAATATTGAACAGTACATAGATTAAAAGACTACTTACATAGTATTGCTTTTTTCATTTTCCCCCCATGAGAAATAACAGAAACAGTACAGACACATGATGATGTAGGTGATAAAAGGGGCAGTTTTTCCTGCATTGTGAAAGGTAGTAGCAAAACTACTATGATGTATTGGGTTTGTCTTATTTTGTGTGTCATGCAACTAAATAAAGTGAAAGAGGGGACAAGTATAGAAATGAAATAATACAGGAACGTAGAGATTTTGGCTATTCAAATAGCCAAACAGTGTAGGAATAGAATTCAATTTGTTTCACATTAGATGTGATGAGTGCAGCTGTCTACACATGAACTAGTTGATTACAGAGTGAATGGAGAGAAAGTCATTTAGTGGGGCATGGTTTGCCTCATCACTTATTTCTCTAAAATATGCCAGATGAATTGTTCCATATAGATGCCTCCAATGACAACAGAGCAAGTCTATAAAACTCTCTGAGCTCTAGTTATCTGTTTCCAAAAACATGTCAGAGCATGCTAAAACTATCCTGGTTTTTTTTGGAGAAAAAATGAGCTGGAGGATGGAAGCTAGGAATAAAGTGATGAATTATTATTTTAAATCACCTGAAAGATGTCTATCTAATAAAAAAAGAAAGCGTAGGAACTTAGAATATGTGCAAAAGTCATGTAATAACACTACTTTGCAAAGAGATATTAATCTAATTATCAGTAACAAATACAGTAATAATAACAATAAATTATTTAATAATAAAGTTAGAGTCTTATTTTGGGTCTGCTTTAAAAGCAATCAAAGGAAAAGCAATCTACATGGAATTCTTCCTTGCATGCACAGAGATTGTATAGACTAATTAAGACATAACCAAATGCTAAAATCTCCTTACAGACAAAACTGTTAATCTAAAAGAAGATTGTTTAAATGCATCTTGTGAAACAAGATTTTAAATTATACCAGTAAGAAAACACCTTTAAAACTGAAAATAATCTGCAGTTTACAAAGCTTTCAGAGGGAAAGGAAGCTGAAGAAGCAATTTAGGAAAAATAAAAATAAAATTGGTCATAAAAAGCCTACCAAAACAGGTAGGAAGAACTGGTGTATAAAAAGATGTAAATGTAGACATTTGTGTGTCTGTAATACATTCAAAGAAGTAATTCTGAACAGGGGTTGACAAGGTTAGGGAACTGAACATTAAACAAAAAAAATGTGCATGGGAGCAAGCAACAGTACTTACAAAGGCATTTATTATTTGGAACTTAAGCAAACTGGAGAAGTTACCTGGGGAAAAAGATTGAGTGTGATAGAAGAGCCTTCTGTTTAATTCTGGAGACTCTGGGGAGCCCGATGAGATGATGTTATTTTTCAGTTGTCATTTGTCAACACTCTGCTAAAAAAGGAACTTTGATAATCACGGCTAGAGAAATGAGATGAGGAAAATAATTATATAATTCATTGTTCTGTAGCATTCACCATTTCCATCTTTACAGCATCCATCCATACAGTGCAAAATGACCAAGCCTTCCCAAGAAAGAATGCAGCATACTCTAAGAAATATATGTAAAATCATTTGATACGTGAGTGAAAAAGAAATAAGAATGAAGATGTATACAGAAATCTGGACGCTAGATTAAGATGAGATCAATTAAAAAGTTTAATGAAAGGTTGTCTTTCATGGTTTTATATGATGGCCAATTTAGGGATCTGAGGAGATCTACAGAAAATCATTGCAAGATTTACTTCTCTGGCATTGTAATAAGGAAGGTCTACAGAATAAGACTGGAGAGAAGTTAGGATAATACAGTGTATCCCAGTGTAATTATATGAGAGATAAAAATAGTTTTACGACTTTACAAAGGTAGATAATAAATCCTTAATGTGCCTGAAGAAAGGGACTGAAGAGAAAGGCAGGAATCTAGTGTGAGACTTATCTGAATTGTTACACATTTTCTCTTCTCTTGTATTTGGAAACACAGGAACTCTGTACACTTAGCAAAGTTCCTGTTATTAACCTGTAAATGCCTCAGGATACTCATATAATCTTATTTTTATTGCCTCAGTCCCTAAGATTACCCAAATTCTGCCATGTGGTTGTTGATCTCATTCCATGTTATTCCAATGTAACCCATCCATTTAAGTGGTGCTGTTACATTTCTTTAGGACATCTATGTCCCCAAAGGGAATTTTTTTGCCCCTTGAGGGCATAGTCACTTGTGAAAACACGAAAATTTTCCAAAATAGACTCTGAAGAACTGCATGGGGTACCCACCAATACCAGGACACTTTCAGCACAACCCATTTGATCTCCTTTTTTATCCATTTTATAGTCCAGCTTTGATCCCCACATTTTCAATTTTAATCAGTCATCTCCTATGGAATACATTTCTGAAATCCAGAGAGATTATATCTATCAGGCTTTCCTTGTAAATAAGTAAATAATGTCTGTCAAAGAAAGACACCAGGATTTTTGGCATGATCCATTTCTGAAAAATTTATGTAGCTTTTATCCTTATTTGCATTTCTGTGTGTTTGTCCACAGAGATTTCAATATGGGTAGAATAACTATTGATCATGAAAGTGTAGCCCAAAAGACCACATCAATAAAGTATAAAAAGGGGAATTAAGAATCTGTTTGAAGAAATAAGAGATTTACTTGTAGATAAGTGATTCTGGCACAAACCTCATTCTAGGTTTTGTGTGTTCAGAGTTGCCTCTTGAGAATATCATAGAATTGTTTTGGGAATCCAGTCAAACAATATGTCAGGAAACCTGACCTCAGTGAATTTTTTTCAAGGGACAGCAGACAATAAACAAGGTTTTCTGAAGCACTAATTTCAGAGCTGACTCTGCCTGTTGGCAAACTGGATTTAACTAGTGGTGTCTGGAGACGTGTTAATGAATTTCAGATTAACACAAGCGCTAAACCTACTGCCATAATTAAGAAAGGCCTGCCAATCACTGCCTCGTTTGCACTGGCACAATTTATTCTGTAGATTTCTGTTGCAATATTAACATCTAGTGAGGATGGCAATTAATTGCTAAATGGATCCTAAAAGAGCAGTTCACAGGAATGAGAAAAATGACTAACAGAAGATTTTTGCAGCCCATTCCACTGTGCATATCCTAAAGTTATAAAATTTCTGTGTAATTTTCCACATTTACCAGTCCAATCTCATTCCTGGAAGCATATATTTTAAAAAGTAGCACTTCAAAAAAAAATTTGTCTGTTTTAATTAAAATAATTAATGCTAATTTCTGGCAGTATTTTGTGCATTATCATAGAATCATAGAATCCTTACGACTAGAAAGGACCTCCATCTGTAACACACAACATCTGTGAAATTGTAACAAAGGTTTTCACTCTCTCTGTCTTATAAGCATTTTTTTCTAAATTTCATTGGATCTGCTACATGTATTGTATTTTCTGCTTCTTCCTCTGTTGGCTCAACTGAAACTGCAAGAGTCATTGTAAACTTCATTTGACTGTGATAGTATTTATGTTTTCTACGCTTTCAAAATTAGAAGAAAATTACTTATTAGTTTCTAATTATAATCTAGAGCTGCATTTTTACAGAGAGAAGATTTGTTTCCATTTACACATATCTGCAGTTATTTAGTTTATTATTCAGTCTTACTTACTTCTAAAGAGAAAGTAGTATAAATTTCCATGCCAGAATAAACATAAGAATCACACAGATTGTAAGAGTGCCTTGACTACAGGTGCAATTTTTTGAATGTCTGACCCTTTATTAGTTCATCCAACATAAAGCTATTGAGGGCTGAGCTCCTGAAGCCTTTTCACCTGACTGACAAGAATTAATAACATGGGTGTTTCATGGGTCATCTTCCATTCTCATTCTGCACTGTGTAGTCTGCATTGCACAGGTTCACACATAAGACAATACCTGCATAGAATCACAAAACCCCTTTGTTTTTAAGGATGAGGCTCATAAAACACATTAGGCTGATTTTTCAGATACTCCTTGTTTGGTATTTACTGTCAGGAAATGGGTCATCAAAAAGTGTTGCCTGTGGCTGTTTTACACCTCTCCTGGCTTGATGGTGCACCAAATGGTTGTAAATACCATGCCATTGTGATTGATCATTTTCAACTTTCTGAAAGTCGGGGATCACTAGACCTCAGAAACACAGTTACTGCTCACAAAGCCAGGCTGGTCCTCTGGAGATGTCTAATACAACTCCCTTTGCTCAGAGTAGACTGAGCTACAGCAACACCTTGCTCATCTCTGCATCCAAGTGAATGTGGAATATCCCCAGGGACAGAGACTACTCAACCTCTCAGAGCAAGCTATTCCACTGTTTGGCTTCTTGCACACTGATTTTTTTTTTATTTATGCTTAAACATAATTTTCTCTGGTTTGGTATGTGCCCATTGTCTCTTGTCCTGTCTTTGGATGTGACTGAGAAGAGGCTGCCCCCACCCAATAAGATATTTATGCAGACTGATATGAGATTCCCTTCTCCAGTGTTCTATTCTGCAAGCTGAAAAGTCTCAGCTCTCTCAGCTTCTTTTTCTTGCATTAAAGAGGCTCCTTTACCATCTTTATGACCTCTTGTAGTACTCACTCCAGTACGTCCACATCTCTTACTGTCGAGCCCAAACTGGGCGCAGTGCTCCAGCCCTGGTCTCACCAGTGCTCAGGAGACAGGAAGGATCACCTCCTCAGCATGCTGCTCAGACTCAGCACCTCATCTGCGACCCTCTGGCATCAGAGAAGGACCTTTTCTCCTGCATTTGTTAAGTCTCTGGGTTGGACATGCTGCGGGTCTCCATTTCTGCACCAAATAAGCACAGACCCTTCTTGCCCCTCCTTTGTCACAGGTCCCCTCTACTTGGTGAGGTGGATGTCCCCTCGGTAAGGGGCCTGCAGAGATGCATTTTCATCCCCTGGGGTCTTGGTATCTGAAATGCTGGGGTAGCTGCTCTGGTGTGTGCTGTGGGCACGCTGTGTCACTGCCCCACTGCTGGCACACCAATGCTCCCCTCAGCAGCGGGGTTTCCAGAAGGCTTTTGCTCATCATCTGCAGAAAGCGCTTCTCTGGGAACTTCACGCTGGGCTGGCCCTTAAACTGACCTCTCCCAGCACCTGCTGAAAGGATACTTGCCTCTGCTTGCTCAAAACTCAAAGCATCCTTTGATCAGGAATAGCCTCATTACAAGCTGCTGGAAGTCACAGGCCCTGTGGCTGCTTTTTCCTGATGAAGCAGGTGCCCTGACATTCCTCCAGGAGTTCCCAGAAATCCCTGGCTAGCCCAGAGGGAGTTCACAGACTGTATACAAGCAGAGCCCTAAAAACACTGAGCAACCTGCTGTGTCTGATGCCTGCCTCTGTTAGGTCTGTTTTCCTTGTCATTCCTGTTTCCTTGGCTGTTTTTTAACCTCTGAAAAGAGTGGGGGAAAAAATTGTATCCCTTTTTGTATTTGGTTTAAGATTCTTCTGTGTTACTGAAGCATTTGAGTTTTGCATGTATATGAAAAGGACATGGTAATTATTCCCTCTAGAAACTACAGGACGTTGCTAAATGGACTTTTACGTACATGGAAAGAAACTAGCTCATTTTTCTTCACAATCAATAGCACCCTTATTGACAAGGATAGAGGTCTTATTCTACAGGAACAAACGGGTAATATTCATAAAGATATTCAGATTTTTACCTATCATATATTCCTGATGAAATGCTGAGGCACATCAGTGTCTCAATATACAGTATTACTGTTGTGCAGTCCTTGAGTGTTATAGTGGTATCATGATAATTTATTTCACCTGGTAAATCTTTTAACGGTCTTGAAGAAAAATGAATTTCAAGGTTTTTTATGGAATATCAAATAACATATAGTCAGATTTAAAAATCTAGGTTATAACCTTTCATTTAGGCAAGCACTTAAGAATCTTCTCAAGGCATAAAATTGTAGTTAACAAGCAAGTCATCAATCGATGCACTGAATTTAGTGGCATTATCCCTGTAAAGTTATGCATGTGTCTAACTGTATTGTTAGTGGCCACCTTAATGGAATTGTAAGTAGCACTCAGCTGGCAGAAATGTGATTAAGATGCATTATAAGCATGATAATAACTACTTTAGACACCAAATAGAAATAAATTCGACAATATAAGAGGTTTTCTGGAGGCAATGACCTGAACATCTTTTCTTTCATGAAGTTTTAAGTAACAAAAGACATATGTATAAACAGTAGAGATGACACATAAGTTGTAAAGATCATTATACAATTTCAGTTGACAAACACATAACCTTTTTTAAAAAAATGTGTTATTTGCTCTATATTTACAATTAAAGAACTTTGCTCAGAGTTAAAATTATGCCCTTTTATTAACTTGGTTGAGGTTCTGAAATGACAGGTGCTGATCCCTGAACAGAGCTGCACTCATTTGCTGTTAAAAGATGAGGTTTCCACAGTCAGAACCATCAAAAGCATGAAGAAGGAGTAGGGAGCCCAGTGAGGGAGGGGAGGAGGGAAAGCAGCAGCTGTAAATCACTGTTGCTGCTTTGAGCAGCCTGTCTTACGGCTCCTTACCCTCTGCAAATCTGGCACTAGCAGTGCACTGAAGACTTGACAGTTTCAGATGTTCTTGGATATTTTGTCAGTCACTGTTATCTGCAGACTTGAGGGGTTCATCTTCTGAAAGAGGACGTGGCTCTGTTGTTGAAAGAGAGAACATCAAACTGGCATCTTCATAATGCTCAATAATTGTTGTGGTTATGTAAATACTTAATAACACGGTTACTGAAAAAGTCAATTAAACCCATTAAAAAAATAGAAAGATGACCAAAAAAGTGACATAATTAAATTTAAAATTCCTATTGATCTCATTCCTATTGATGTATGATTTTTAGCCTTGAGTTCTAATGTAAAACTAAATCACTTCTTGCGCAGACTTACATATTTCCCCTGGGCTCACCTCAGACACAGAAGTGTTTGAGTTAGCAGTCTGGTTATGACTGAAATCTGATTCAGAATCACTTTTAAAACTTGTCAGACAGGTTTCTGCAGGTTATGATGTGAAAATTGGAATATTTCTGTTTCCATTCCAGCTACATAATATTGTGAGTTCCTGAATACATAAAACTGAAAGAAAAAAGAGGGTTTGGGCTGTGGTTGGTGTTTTGTTTTTTTTATATTGGTTGGTTGGTTTTGGGATTTTTTTTTTCTTGCTTGATTTTTTCTTTGTTTGTTTCTCTTATTTTAATGGAAACAGTATTACAGTACATTAAGCAGTAATATATGAATATAAGTCTAAGGATAAATGACATTTTTAATTGCTTTAGTAAAGCCTGTTATATGTGATTTTAAATTCACATCATTACTGCTCACATCTATGTTTAAAATTGAGACACTCAATTCATGATTTTTATAGTTTCAGATCTTGAGTAAATGCTCTGGTCAAGTTTCACCACCAGCCAAGCTTAATTTTTCAGTTTATTTTAAACTCAAACCCACAGGGGGCAAAAATAAGAACTTTTGCTTTCTTATTACTCCTAACTTTTAACATTTTTGATATATCATATTGCTCCTCAGTGTCTTCTCTGGACCTAATGAACCTGCTTCCTTTAACCACTTCCTGAGTTTTCTTCTCTTAATATTTCCTCTGGAGCTTCTCTTGTCCCATATCTTTCCTAAAATGCTGTTCTCAAAATTGGTTATAATATTCCACTGAAGGTTTTGCTAGTATTGGATGGGATGGAAAAGTGTTTAGAAATAATCTTTATAAATTTCAAAATTCCATTTTTACATGAAATATTCTCATGTCCAGGTTGAGACAGAGCCACCAGTATTAATGGGTTACTATTGCTCTCTGCCAGTTTTTTCTCTTCTGCAATGAAGTGGTTAATTTTTCTACCCTGAAATTCAGACCTTGCCCTTATTTGTACCTAATTTTCTTCAGACTTCAATCTGCTGAGATTATTTTGAAACAATGCCTTTGCAGATCTCTCAGCACGGTGTCTGTCAGCTTCTAGAGGTAATAACCCTACTTTTGATTTCTTTATCCAAACTCCTAAGGGATGTAATGGATGCACTCAGCCTGCTGTGGAACAGTCCTGCAGACCCTTGCCCAGCCTGACAGGGAACTGTCAATACCCACACTCACTGATTCCACCCATGGAGAGGTTCCCTCGTTTGCCTATCAAAAGGTCATTAGAGAGAGCATCGGGGAGCTTTCTAAAGGGAACCACAATGACAGTGTGACTGCTTTTCCTGTATCCAAAAGGCCTGTTATGTTATCATGAGGAAAAAAAAAAATTCTTTTGACATGACTTGTTCTTGATGAATCCACTGTCACTGTTACTCATCTTCACAACTTTCTCGTCTTGTAAGTTTGATTATTTGTTCTACCACTTTTTAGGAACTGAAATTGAAATAATTTTGTGACCTTCCCCTCCTTCTCCTTTAAAATAAGAACCATATTTATCTAATTCCCTTTTCCTTAAATTTTATCTTCCCTCAGTCCCTCTTAAGAATTGTCTCTTAAGGAGGAAAAGTGTCCTTTATTAAAATTTGCCAAGATCACTAAAATCTGTGAGAGCTGACATTAATTACATTAAAACTCAACATTCCTTTGTAGTTTATAAAGTCTGCCCTTAACAAATGTGGGTAGAACTTGGAGGCATGAACTAATGTCTATATTCTATATAGCACATTGTTATATATGATAAATTATTTGGGAAATCTAGCATTGTTTTAGAACAATATAATATTTAGGAGACATCTAAAAATCATGGAAGATATAGTAAAAGGGCCAAAACCAAAATGCTCAAAACTTGCAGTATTAAGAATGACATTTAAGGTGTGATCTTTAAAAATGCAGAAACATCTGCTGTTCTCATAAAACTGTCACCAATTTGCTTTTTGTGACCAACAGTTTTGAAACTGTTCCATGAGAAAACTTTTTTTCTCAATCCTTTCCATAAATTTCAGTACTAATTTGCTTTTTAGATTCCCTACAGAGAACTTCCAGAATATTCATATTTAGGGCTGATAAGTGGATAATGGAGAATAATCAAAGGCCCAGAAATGGCCAGATGGTCCCTATGAACTTGTATTTTTTTTATGGCATCTAAAAAAAAATATTTCTTGAATAAACTGTACTTTTAAATGGAGAAAGTAGTCTAATATTTAATCTTTTGATAACATTAAGAGAATAAAATTAAAATAGTAAATTTTTTCATCAGTAATTAAAGCAGACACGAAGGCAAGATTGGTAACAGACATTCTGAGAGTACTCTGAGTTAGCAAACGAGTAAAATAATTGACACCTGGCCAGTGCTGTTGTATTGCATCTCTACAATGTCCTCAGGTAACGTTTAGAAACATATTCACTGCAATATTTTAAGTGGAATTTAGTAGGAATGAAAAATAAGATTTCAACCACTGTTTTCTTTCTTTGCTGTGGAACGTTGCTCCTTTTCAACTGCGATGCTCAGTGATATTTTGAGGCAAATTGATAATGCTAAATGATCATATGAATTCATTCCATTAAAAATCTGTCTAGTTTAAAAAAACCAACCACCAACCACCAACCAACAAGCCAACCAACCAGACCTGTATAATGAACATCTATTTTCTCTAAATCTCATTTTATTCTACATTCCCTTATTAGTTGCTCTTCACTATCGTAAGTCCTGTGTTGGTAAACTCTTTTTATACTTCTTGTGGTTGAAAAAAGAGAAAATAAATTAGGAAAAGGAAAAAAAAATTATTCATATGTTATTATAGATTATTATTAATACTATTATTATTAACTGTTATAATCAGTTTTTGAGATAAAAATCATTAAAATTAATACCTTTGTCAGAAAAATTTTACATTACATGTTCAGAACCTTTCTGGCTTGGGAATTTTAACGTAGAAAATCAGACCCTAATTGTGCATGTACATGTGTGAGAAGGGCAGAGGGGAGGAAGTGAAGTATATTAACAGCATTCAAGATAACTGAAGATTTCTATTTATCTAGAACATGTTTGATTAGAATTTCATGTAAGTATGTAACATCTGAGCTTTTAGAGAGTTTACAAAGTGAATTAGTATGGCTGAGTTCTTTGTGAAACCTTCCATGTGAAGTGTTTGCTATGTTGTGAAATGTTTGTCTTGCTGACATTATTGATGCACTAGGAACTGAAACTGAGGAGCATTGCAATATACAATAGATTGTCTTTAAATACCTTTTTATTTCTGTTTCTCATTTTAATTCTGTTATTTTTCTCTAAAAATCATAAACCTTCTATCTCTGCAAAGGGAAAATTAAAAAGAAAACGGAAAGGAATGAAACCTGGTTTAATTGCAGGGCTGAAAATTGCTTCAGATAGATTTTGGAGCTGCAAATTATTCTTAGGTGGATGTTTTAGGAGAGTTTGCTTGTATATTGTCTGATTTTTTGGCAGAATTATTAAAATAAAGTAACATATTGGATTTCTGTAGGAAGCACTTTATAATAGGTACACGTTTACTGTTGAGCTGATATCACCATTAATAATTTTCTTAACTGCCTTTTATGCTGTGCATTTTCACAGGATTTACTGCATTTATACACCTAAAAATGCTAGTTTCCTGGAAATGTACATAGATAAGATTTTTAATGCTTCTGTCTCAAGCAAAAGTTAAGATGTAAGTTTTTGCATATACTTGTACTCATCACCAAAATCACAGATGTGAGGTGTATGCCTGCTAGATTTTTACATGTGTCAAAATAATAAAACCCAATACTTTAATGGTTTAACTTCTACGTGGTTCATTCCTATATAACAGATATAAAAGTGGTACAAAACCAAAAATGTTTTGGAGGGATTATGAGCATGCGGTCAACATGCATGCCAGGGTTTAATCTCCCTAAATGTTTAAAGAACAGTGATAAAAGCCAAATCCACTTTCTGCTAAACCTAACAAATAAACAAGAAGGAATATATCAAGAGGAGGAATAACCCTACTTTTTCCAATAATAAATGGCTTTGCATGCTAATAGGAAGACCTGCTAGCCTGCTGGAGGTGAGGAGGGATTAGCATCAATTTGTGTTTGAGCACTGCAGGAGGCTCCTAATTCTAGGGCAGCTCCTGTCAGACTCACCCTAGCAAGCCAAGGACTGAAGCATTTTTTCCTACTTAATTCATACTAAATGACAGACTCCTGTAAATATAAGCAGAGGAGAAGAGTACCCTCAACTCTGAGTCAGCATCAGACCTGTTTTTAAAAGTCAGTTTCATCCTGCTCACATTGATGCATGTTTTGTTCTTTCATTGCCATGAAAATTATTTCTCAATAAATTTTATAGTCTACATATGCATCTTCATCAAATAGTATTTTCTCTTGTTTCTGTGTTTCTGCCTAGTCAGAACAGCCTGATTCCTTTGAATCATCTGTGACCTATCTGATACAGCTGTATCTTTTGAGAGGAAAAAAAGAAATTATAAACCCAAATACACCAATTACGTGTCACAAAAAGAGTGCTATATTGACACCTCAGCATTTCTGCTGATCTCTCTTCTTTGACTTCTGGGTAGTGTTTTATCTGAAGAATAAACAACCTAAAAACTTTCAGTCTATGCTAGCTTTACTATTATCCTGGGAATAATGAGACAAGGTGGGTTTACAGAAGCCAAAGCTGTTGGGATATTAAGGCAGCATTGTAGTTTACATTTTTTAAAAATAACTCATTAAATAGATGTGTCTGGTTCAATACAGAGTCTCAAATAGACAGAGATGAATAAGAACCCTTAGGCTCCTGTTTTAGAACAGGGTGTTTCTTCCTTTCAGTTTTTAGCAAGGTAACATCAATCCTTCCCTAACCTTAGTACGAAAAATGTAAGTTCCATTTCCCTAAGCTGTTTTAGTATAGTCACTTCACAGTAAATGCAGATGGTTAAAAATAATAGAAGGGGATGGGATGAGACAAAAACATGATGTACAGATAAAAAATAACTCTTTGACTTGAATGTGTGAGACCTTGCTTCAGAGAAAGACTTGAATTGATGTATTGTGATACCATAACACTTAACCTCTCTATCTTGCTTTTTCCAAAGAATCCACAACCCCTTAAAATTGTTTCCATTTTGTCATTGATGTGTATGCTGGAATCTAAAATATTTTAATAAAATTCATAAAGTTTTAGCCAAACTTATTGTCAGAGGTGTAACCCCTCAATGCTATAGTAAAGACTATGCTCAGGCCATTACAGCACCAGGAGAACCTTGATTTATTTTTGCCATTTACTTGGTATTTGACAGAAGGGTGTTCTCTGTAAGAACAACCGCTTTTATTCTTCAAAATGCTGTGGCACTGCATTAATGTTATATTAGAAGTCGTAGTACAGTTTTGAAGGTGATCAAAGCTCTACATGTGCAGTTTGAACAGTGCTTACAGTGGAATAAATCTTTATTTCTTACCCACTTACCCCTCACCCAATCTAAATTAGTAAATACAGAATGCAGTTGTTTATCTTCTGAGTTTTACAGAAAATCAACTTCTAATGAAATATTAATTGCTAAAGATGTGCAACAGTTAATTGTGTTTGTGTAACAATAATGTAGTTCATCTTCATTATATAAAAAATTTGAAAGAAGGCACAAAATACATTTTGTTTTGAGGAGCTGTGAAGCCCCTGGTAAAGTTTTCTGGTGTTCAGCTGTATCTTGTTGAAATGCCTCATATCATTTTTGTCACACTGCATAAAAGAACAACAATAACATAACTGGATATCATCATTGTCTTAAATTCAGAAATTCAACATGACAGGAAATGTCTGAAACCATCTTGGGGAGGGGGGAATCAATTATCTTGCTCCAATTTAGAAAGCAGTTTTTTGATCTTGTATGAGATGCATGAATTGCCCAAGCACTCCTTTAACATTTTATTGGGTACACATGACTGATGTTATGCTATCACAATTCTGTCCATCTTGTAACATACTTTTAATTTTTTCTGTTGTCTGTTTGAACATTTAGATCCAAATTCTCATCCATCTGCACAGAGTTGTGCATTGTGTATGATTTGTGTACTAGAAATCTTCATTTATTCAATTATATTAATACTTGGAAGACACAATTTGCTTCTCAGGCTGCAAATGGTATTTGCAGATCAAACAGAACACAATTTTAGTAGTTATTTATAAAATTATTACTTGTGTGGCTTTTTTGGGCTTGATTTTCATGGCCTGTCTCCTCACTGTTTTTCTAAAGCTGCCTCTTGTTGCTTAGAAATGCCTGTCTGTTTGTGGGTTTTTTTGCATTTTCAGGATTCACACTTGAAATTGACGTGTGTTGCTCAGAGGGCACTCACTCAAGTTTGCATGTGCTTGTAAATACTTCATGTTTGCATATGTGCCTCCCACAAAATCTGTGTTTTTAAACATAGAAACTGATTTTGAGCATCCCTTTTCTTTAGAGGCCTTTAGAAACAGGTGGGTAACTGCACTTCCAAAGTAGGAAATCCAGAGATTCCCCCCATAATCATTATGGATTTCCAGAGTTAGTAGATTTGGTAGTGAAAAAAATAATTGCTCGTTTAACTGATCTGTTTCCAAACTAAGTGTGTAAATTTCACTCAATTTTTTCGCTGAGCCTAAAAACATATACCTGGCCTAATTCTGATCATGAGAATCTAAATTTGAAGTGATATTATTCAAGCTAAGAGCATGATCTAGATTTTCAAGATGTCATATATATTACATCTGACCATTTATCTTCAAGAGACTGTAAATTAATTGCATTTGCTTTAATCAATCTTCTTCTCCTTTATGTTTGAAGAAGCCCTTGGGCAGAAATTGTGTGTTGTCAAGGCACAGAGCTAATTGCTGTCATTAATTCACCACACAGAAAGTAAAAGCCTGGTGTCAGAGATAGGAAAAGGGATGTCAGTAGTGTCATTAATAAGCATTTTAAAAAACAAACTGAAATGTGTAATAGCCATTGATTGAATAGATAGCATAAATAATGGAGAAACAGATATTAGAAACTGGTGTTAAGATTGTCAATGAAGATAATTTTATGAATGATTCATCATCTGGGACTGAGGTTTAAATTCTCCTAACTAGAAGAAAACTCAGCCATCTCACAATTTCCTTGAATTTTTTTCAGGCATGAGACTGTCTTTTACCTCAGCATCTTCTTGCTGAAAAGTTACACCCACTTTTCACTGACATATGTTGGTATGATAGTATGTTAGTAGGAAGTTCTGCTGGTGGCTTAGTGAGGTCACTCTTGCAGTGAGCAGCCCACGGTGAAGGTGTGAAGCAGCTGCTGGTGCCAACAACTCTGCCAGTGGGCTTTGTTTAAGCTGAGGCAGACATGAAAATGTGTGTAGATTTGCTTCTGCGCTGACACAAGCACAGAGCAAAACACAGTTATTGAAATCAATACGGTTCTATCAACATTTTGTCAGTGCTGCTTGTTAAAGGATTGTAAGGCCTGACCTTGTCCTATTTCTGCCTGTGATTTCAATAAGAACAATGCCTGCACAAACCTAATTTACTTGTTTGCTGCATGATCTACTTATATACTGTGTGTATGGCTGCAGTTTATTTAATACTGCAGAGGTCTCCAAGACACAGAGTTCTATGGAGAAAGGTATGATAAGATATCATAATTATTTTAAGTTCCTCATCTATGTGATGTCAGCAAAGCTCACAAAAGAGATGGATAAATATTCTTTTCATAGTAATGGACAGCTTGGATACAGAAATACCCCAATAGTTGTGCAACCACTCTAAATTGGCTATGGCCTCTGATATGCAAATTGCAGACTATTTTGATAGATGCATTTTTTTACTCATAGTGACAACCATTTTAATGACCTAAGATCCTACTTTGGATGCCAAATCAAGGAATTTGTAGTGGTATAAATTCTGGAAGTCCTTTGCACAAAGTAGATACCAGGTGATTAATTTCTTTCACTGCTTTAGACTCCTTGACAATGAGGAAAATTACTTGCCAATCATACTCAGTTCTTCTGAAGTTATGACAGTTTGCCTGAAAATGTGAGGTTTGATATACTCCTTTGGGCATCACAGTGAGTTTGAAACAATGGCAATATGAGCCCTCATTTCAGTTTTCCTGTTTCTTCCTGACTCCTAATGAGAATCCTCTTGTTTTCTGAAGGCTGCTTCCTTGCCCAAATAATGCCTTAAACAACATTAATATCAGGATCAATAATTGCAGTTGTGTTTTCTTTCTGTCTTCTAAGGTAATGATCTCTTTTTCTGAATTTTATCTCATAGTAATAAACTAATGTGTATGCTGGGCTACTCTGCTTGCTTAAATGCTGAAAATTATACATCCTGGGAAATTTTAAAGAATGCAAGATTAATGAAGATGGTATTTACACTGGCTATTGTGATATAGTTTCTTTATGGGTAGATATTCTGCTATGGCTCTTTCATCTGCTGATATCCAAGGCAGTACTGAACACAGTGGAATGAAATTTTGAGAGTTATGAAAAGAAAAAAGTATGTGGATAGTGTATCTAAGCAGTGGATATTTGCCTCTATGATCTAAATGTGAAATAAAATTGTAATTGTAAACTCATGGATAATGTTTATGCTACTATCATTGAGTTTTTCCTTTATCATGTTCTAATAGTGTGAGGTGAATCCTCAAGAGGTTGTTTACTACATTTTTCTAGTACTGTCAGGGAAAATGTGTTTAAAAGTCTGGCAATCCCACAATCTTTCCCAAGTAGTTAATTTTTTTTTTTTTTTTTAATTAGCAAATACCACAGCATGTTTATAAATCATCCTTCTCTTTTCTCTCAGCCTGCTTTGACAAGTTTCTATTACTCAAGTCAGAAGAATTAATATCTGAAACACAGGTATTACTCTCGACAGGCAGTACATGTTTTTTTTTAACAAACATATTTAAGTTGCTTCTCCTGAAAAATATGGTAATATTCTATTATTGAATAATTAACTCCTTGAACTTCTTTCACAAGGCTACTGTGCCATTACTGTCATTTGGATGTCAAAATTTGCATTATTACCAGCCAAGAGGAACATGTTAAAGGCCTGCTTGAGACAGAGCCTTGAAAATTTGCTTTTGCATGGCAAATTTTGTTTGAGTCAGAGTTAGTTTGCTGCTATCCTAAGCAGAAAACTATGAAAGATGTTTATATATAAAAATATGGATCAGAATGAGCACAAAAGGGAAGATAGAAGTTTAAAAAACAATCAAGAACTGACACTGAAATAAAGTTTTAACTTTGGACAATCTGGATTTATTTTCTTATAAAATCTTATTTTCTTTTTTTTCGTATAGCTCAGTGCAACATGTCATTGAAATTAACTTTTTTATTTTAGACTGAAATTTAACCTTTTCTCTAGTTAAGTGAGGTCAGGAAGTAAAACTGCAGCACTCCTTTGTAGGATTCAGGTTACAGTGCGCTGTATTTATCATTAACCATTCAGTTGAAAATGCAGGATAAATGTGAGAAAAAATTTTTTACATGCCACTAGTTTTACAAAATTAAATAACAAAAAGAAATTCTGGAGAAAAAAAATTCAAGCAGAAGTAAATATATGTTCTGATAGATTGACAGAGGAGGTATTAAAACCACAGCATTGCTCTTTCTTAAGGCTGCCTGGCTCCCTTCTGGGAAGCTCATGTCAAAGCTAATGGAATTCTGTCCTAAGAGCCTCCTGTGCCGAGGCTCTCGCTCTCTCTGCCACTTTAGCCAGGGCCCTCATGTGCATTTGCAGAACTGGATGATGCAAAAAACAGCGAGAGAAGCCTCCAGGGAAGCAGAGGGAGCAACAGCATAGAGCCCTGTTGACATTATTTCATTGCTTGCTTAAACACTTAGGGTTTTTATAGATATAAATTTGATAGCAGATCTTGTTTAAAAAATATATATTAATATGTTATGTTTGCATTTTTCCAGGTCTGCTTAATGGCTGATACAAAATATGTGTTCATATGTGCTGTAATGATTTAGGACCTAATTATGTAGTTATCCTCCTACAATCAGAGTTCAATGAAGTGCTCAGTTTCATAGCTCCTTTTTGTAAAAATGACTTGCAATGTGGAAAAATCTCATAAAATTCTTTGGCAATCATGCTTGCCAGTTAAATCGATGTCAATAATGCATGGTTGGTGTAATATTTCTTACAGCAATTAATGAAGCATACTTCTCTTATTCACTTGTGCTCAGCTTATGATCAGACTGATTTCTTTGTGTCAGTACATACCCGCTTACCATATTTTATAAATAATCATCAAAATTTCTTATACATTCATATACTGATACACACACACACATATATATATATAAATTTATTATATATAAAATATGGTAGTTCACCACTCTGTAATTTCAGAGCTTTATCAAACAATGTTTTTCATTTTCCTGCACAGATTGTGAATCTGGATCCCATTAACTATCCTTGAAACTCTTACCTTTAGATATTTTTTAAAGTTTGGATGTTCTGTGAGAATATTACCCAAAACTTTTTTCTTAAACACACAACAAGGAAAAGTATCCTGTCATTCTGCTGACTGGCAGCTCAGAGGTTGCTATAGTTATTGGCTTTTAAAATACATCAGAAAACATGCACTCCTGAAATACTGTAATGTAAGCTTTCTTTTTAAAAGCAGCCTGGGAACTAACCTTTGCTTGTATCCTAAAGGAATTAGGATGCTGTGCCTTCTTAATAAGTTTTTACAAATATTTAAGTTATTGCCTTCTTAGGGAAGACATTTTCAGTGCATCTGGAGAAAACAGATAAAGTGAGATCTATTAGAGCAGAACACCAGTCCTGAATTTCATGTTCAGTGGATCTGACTTTTATATTTATTACTACTTTTTATCCAGGAAAGCCATAATTCTTAAAACAGTAAGAAACACCATAAGAAATAGAAAAAAAAAGGAGCAAAGTGCAACTTGGCATTTTAATAAATGATGAGCTAAACCAGATCTTGCTTGCTTTTATATAACCTCAAAGTGAAATCTAATTTTAATTTACAGATGTGTACAGTAGAAATACATGGGCACCGAAAAATAGACGTACTAGTCAAGTTGAATGCAACAAAATTAGGAGAGTGTAGTGGGTCAGCACCAGTTGGATGCCAGGCACCCCCAAGGCCCCTCTCTACTCCTCTCTACAGCTGGACAGGTGTTGCGGCGTGTTTTTAAGCGCGGCATGTTGTAGCAATCCGCAACCTTCCCAGAGAGCGCGGCTCCGCTGCCCGTCGGCGATAAAGGAGGTGAGGGAGGGTCTCCGCATGGCGGTTCCACAGAAGAACTTTATTTACATGGCGTGAAGGTTCCCAGAGGTGAAGACANAAAACCAATAACAGTAACAAAAGGTGCATACATAATGATGAGGGGACAAAGGACCTTGGGAGGAGCCAATCTGCTCACCCTAACCTAGAAAGATCTCCTGGCTGCTGCCTTTCAGGAAGAGAGGGACAGTTTTGTGTTTTGGCTTTATATGCCACCACACAGGTCCCCACAGACAAGGGAGAGAAAAAATTAAAGAAGGGTTCATGGGTTGAGATGACGACGGGAAGAAATCACTCATTGAATATCATCATGGGCACAACAAGCTCGAATTAGAGATACTAGTTGAATTTATTGTTAACAAAACCAGAGCAGGATAATAAGAAGTAAAATCAGACCTTAAAAACACGTTTCTCCTACCCTTTCCTCCTTCCCAGCTCTATGTCCTCCGTGCCAGTGACACAGGGAGATAGGAATGGGGGTTGAGGTCAGTTCATCACCCGTTGTTTTTTCCCACTGCTCAGGGAGAGGAGTCATTCCCCTGCTGCACTGTGAGGTCCCTCCCACGGGAAACAGTTCTCTGTGAGCTTGTCCAACATGGGTCCATCCCATGGGCAACAGCACCCCTCAAACTGCTGCAGTGTGGGTCACTCTTCCATGGGGTGCAGTCCTTAAAAAACAAGCTGCTCTAGCATGGGCTTTTCTTTCCATGGGCTTTCCACAGGTTCACAGCCTCCTCTCAAGCATCCACCTGCTCCAGCACGAGCCTCCTCCATGGGCTGCAGGTGGATCTCCATCCTTGTGGTTCTCCATGGGCTGCAGGGGCACAGCTGCCTCCCCATGGTCTGCACCATGGGTGGCAGAGGAATCTCAGCTCTGGTGCCTAAAGCACCTCCTGACCTTCCTTCTTCACTGACTTTGGTGTCTGCAGAGTTATTCCTCTTATGTTCTCACTCTGCTCTTCTCTGGCTGCAACTACAACTGGGCAATAACCTTCTTTTCCTTCTTCTAAAATCTGTTACCACAGAGGCGTTGCCACCGTTTCTAATTGGCCCAGCCTTGGCCAGCAGCATGTTCACCTTCGGAGCCACCAGGGACTGGCTCTGCTGGATGATGAAAGAAGCTTCTGGCAGCTTCTCACAGAAGCCACCCCTGTATCTCCCCCACTACCAAAGCTTGGCCATGCAAATCCCATGCAGAGACTTGAGTGAAGCAGCTGCTGGATGTAACTTTCACTGTCAATTATTTTGGCAATAACAACTGGATGGTGATTTGCTGTCAGGGTTGCATTGCCCAGATAATAAATTTCCTGTACAAAATGAAATTACATAAGAAATTCTGGACATGCAGCATTACATTTATGTAATTGCCTGCTCCTTTTAGCATCTGCAGCTTTTGCAGTGTATACTGAGAATATGTATATATATACTGCAGCATCAATTTTCTTTAGTTACTATTAGCTTTTTTATTAAGAAAGTTTGCCTTTTGACACAAAAAAACATTTGTGGGCCCCAAGTGTCTCTTCTTACACAGAAAAATAACTTTGGTTTTCAGAAACAAAGTAAATATCTAGGGGGAACCTGCTAAATTGAAAAAGAAAAATGGATAGGAACCATGAAATTGGGATTTGTCATTAATGATTAGCAAGACTTGAATTTTTCACGTTGTGATAACTACTGCTATATATAATGAAGGAAAGTCTTTAACTGATAAGGACTTAGTTCGTTTCAAAATACCCTCTTGAAATTAAATCCTATAAAAAGAAATCAGAAAATATAGTATGCTTGAATCTTATCTTCCTGAATGGAAGATTTCTTTTTCATCTGCAGAAAAGAAAATTAATTTGAATAATTCAAATTAGCTTTTTATTTTAAAAGTAGATTAAGATTAATTTTTATAATTTTCAGGTTGGGTTTTTTTTTGCCTAGAGAAAATTAGCCATGGTGTAGGTCTAATGAGCTTTTTTTAAAATTATCTTTATGTATCCTAAATATTTAAGGCACCAGTTTCGTTTCACCTGATTTAACAGAAAAAAACAGGCATTTAGTTTAATTTAGCCATTTAGACTCTTTCAACAATTTATCAAAAAATTAGGAAATTTCAGAGGGGTGAGTCGCCCACTTGTATTAAAACCAATTTTAGAATAACATGAATCACACTGGCTATCTCGTTCTGCTTTATATATAGCAATTAAAAATAGCTAAGTGAGGTGCTGAATCCTACCTATGCTGATTGAGTCCATGCTCCCTTAACTAATTCATCATATGCCATAAAGATCAAAATGCCTCTGCTGCCCAGCAGATACATATGTCTGGCAGGTGTCTTCAAAATGGGCTTTCCTTTGATAATTTCTTACCTAGGCTGTAATGAATATGAAATTTTTAATCATTTGATCATTGATCCTTTTTGCTTTTCTGAACAACTTTCAAACGACTCAGTAGATTGTATTTTATGTTTCCTACTAATTTAATTTTCTTTATGCTTTATTTTACCCAGTTAAAGAAAACATTATTATATTGACACTCCCTTTCTGCAAGTAGAGATAAAACATGTAAAGCAAAGCTAGTTTATATTTCATAGGAAAATGCAAAAATGAGGGTAAATCTAATCATGCTTGAAGGAATTTTTGGTTATGCTCTAACAGAATCAAAAGTATCTAAACAGTCACCTTGGGCATTGAACAGGTGCATCTGTATTTGCTCCCTTTCAGTTTTTGCTCTTCTATTATGCATCAGTGGAATCATTACACTGCATTTTGGTCTGGCTAACAGCACTTTTCAAGCTAGCAAACTGAGTTCATCAACATTTCTGCAATATGCCCATGCATCTTTTGATATAAAAAGCCCCATTTTTCTCACTTTACCAGGACATTAATCAATTAGTAATTTTGCTTCATTGCTAACATTTCTTAATTGTTTATCAACTTCTGTAGGCTTAAGAAAAAAATTACAAAAAATAAGCAAATTATCCCAATTACTTTGATTTTTTTTTTCTGTGAATTTATATTCTGGAACTTTTTTTTTTTTGTTGTTGTTGTTGTTGTTAATAAAGTTCCCACAGACATAAAATTAACGAACATTTAATTTTGTCCTAATGAGTGAGGAACCAGAAAATAGTTAAGGACATGGGGTAGATAATCATCTGAATCTCAGTTCATTGGACAGAATTTTGGTAAGGAAACAAATGTGAGTCTCAGTGTATAAATAACATAATGAAAAGTGCAATTAAAATTACTGTCTTTGGCATTTTAGTGTTATCACTGAAAGTCAATATCCATTTCTAGTATTTATTGTTTAAAAATGTTGCTTGCATATTGCAGACATTAAAAAAGGTGCTACAAGATTTTAGCAAGCACTTGGTACAATGAGAAAATCGAGAACCTTTATCTAATGAAAAGTTAAGAAGTCTTTTGTATTCTTTCTTGTTTCATGAAGAAATACACCCTGATAAAGAAGAACTTAATTTTATTGTAATTTTGCAAGCATGGTAGGGTTCAAATGCTGAAACTAGACAAGCTGAAACTAGAAATGCTGTTATATTTTTAGAGTGTGAAATTGCTTATAAGTTCCTAATGGCAAGAAAAAAGTCAACCTGGGAAGCTATCAGGTAAAAGCGGAAAATGGGGCAGAAAAAGAAAAGAGAATTTCTCCACAGGTGAAGAGGGGAGAAGCTCATCTTGAGGAGACATCAGCAGAGTTTGCCAGAAACTCGTAGATAAGACATGTGGAGACAGGATGGGTAGACTGCAAAGGACTTGCCTGCTTGGTAGGACAGAAGGTGCATCTTGCTCTGGTTAGACAAGGCTTGGGGAACAGGGGCATTTTCCTACCACTTGAATTCTTTAACCAAAATCAGGCTTCTGCTTAAGAAACATACTCCAATACAAAATTATTGATTTAAGGCAAGAGGCACGTGTTCAAGTGTTCTGGTACTTGTCAGACAGGATGTTCCCCTTCTTTTAGTACTTGTTACTCAGGGCCACTTTCAGAATATCTGAATTTTATGCACTATGTCCATATGCTGAATGGATGCTTATAGCTCTTCCAGCTCTCTGTGGTGTGCATTTCTAAAGGAATTTTTGTTATGGACACTTACAGAATGTTCCCCAGTAGCATATACTTCCAGTGGAAAGTTGCTGGAGTAGAAGACAATGATACTGTAAATTGGTATGATTTCACTGGTTTTGTTTTTAGACAACATGTTTTCAGCAGGAAAACTAAAAAGCTAAAAGAGAAGAATGGAGTGCATCCTTTGACATTATATCTCAAGCCTGGTAAATCATTTAAATAGCTATATTCCTGCTAGGAAATAGTCTTCCATTGCTAGAAATTAAAAGTGAATTCACTTAACCAGATTAACTCAATTATGAGCAGATTAAGAATGGCTTAGCACCCATTTGTTCCATTCATCAGCAGTTGCCTTAAGTCCATAAGAAGTTTTCTGTGTGTAAGATAAATGCATTACCATTTTACTCATTTAGTCTTCAATTCAGTTTGGGTTTTTTTAGGGCAAACAAAGATAAATCAAAGTTTGAGCTTGGAAGTTACTTCCATGTAGTAAAAATGTGAACCCAATGAAGTGTTTTCCTGCTTTGTGACTTGAGACACCAGAGTGTAACTTAAGGGGTCTTTAGTGTTTTAAATGAGTTAGGCAAACAAAATCCCCCCTTTCAGTGGGCTTACATTTTGTCACTTGTATCCTTTCTGAAAATGGTATTTCAGAATCATAAATATTTAGCCTGAGCTGACAGGTATAACCCCTTAATGATGCCCCTTATGTCTTAGGTTCTGCACCTTTGCAGAACGGTCAGAGAGATGACAGAAATGTGGGAAATTGCAACTGCATAACTTCCTTAGGTAGAAGTCTAGGTGTGTTAAAAACACACAAGTTTTCATGGTAAAACCTGTGGGCCACCTGTTTTAATATAAGATATAAAATGAAAGCAAAGTACCTTACCGTGATACAGCTGAGATATACAGATATGTTCAGCAAGAACAGGAGAAAGTGTTTGCTAGTATCTCCCCTGCTACTTTCTCTCTGCCTGTTTTATAGGTACTTTCTGGGGAAAAAATATTTTCAATAGTATATTAAAGCCTCACAGTTAAATGGCTTGTACTTCTGAAATTTTAATATTTGCCAGGTGAACAGAAAATTAGGCAGGGAGTAGGTGTTACTGAAAAGCCCAAAACAATGGATATTTCTTTTCAGGTATTAACAGGAGGACAGCTTAAAATAAATTTATTAGCTAATGTTTTGTATGTTGATGATTTGTCAAATTAGTGTCTGATTTGTACTTTGAACTATGTCAACAACAGTTTTTTACAACAGATTATACTTTGCTCCAAATGTAAAATTTATATATGTCCGAGATGTTTGACTGTGTTTTAAATATAATCATGATAAATAAAAAGAAAATTAGCTTTTGTTGACTTGAAAATTATTGAAAGCCTTTGGGTTACTAAACTGATTCATATGATGAATATGCATTCATGGATACAGATGAGAAACTTGGGACTTAAAAAAATTCCTTACTTTAAAGTTTTGAGGTTTAGGTTTTTTAATAAAATAAAATCATGACACTTCTTATCCTGAACTGCCTGATATGGAGCAAGAATCTTTCATGAACTTTCATCAACTTCATCTTTTATCTATTCAATATGTATGAGAAATGTTTCAACAAACTTTCAACAGTTCAGGCTAATATTTCATATGAGAGAATGTTTAAATAACTCTCCTCAATTTTCCATTTTAAATTTTAACTTAGTTCTTAATATTTCTTGAAAAAATTATAAATTGTGCATAGTTTTTATGGTGGTGAAACAGCAACTTCCCTATTTCTGTTAAAAAAATCAATTTAAAAGAAAATGTCATAATTTAGCTACACTGAATTAAGTATTTTAATACTACAGGTGTGTAAACATCCAGATGTCAGGCTAAAATAAAGAGAAAATAAATTAATGGAAGACACTAAAGACTCTGAGAATAATTTTATTGGCAATATTCTTTACTGCAGCTTTCTCTCTTCCCTTTCGCTCAAAAATTTCTGCTTTAGTTAGTGACATGTTTTGTCATTTAGAACATAAATATTTGTAAAAAGGCATTAAGGATGAAAAAAGATGTTGTATCATTCTGTTATTATTATTATTCTATTAATCATTTCTACAACTTTCCATTTAAGAATTAAGACAATTGGTTTGCCTGGGATAAAAGTCAATGTGAATTCAGAATGACTACAAAACTGTGGACATATCCACTGTAATTTGAAATATTTTTCTTTAAGCATTTTTTCAAGCAACTAATATTATCCTAAGCGTGTAGTGAAGTTTTCTACCCTTCTGCTTGTCCTTCCTTTTATAGTTACTTCAAAATTTATTGTAAAACCAGCAGTGTTTCTTCACTTGTCTTTCAATCTGTAGCAAATATTTTTTAACTTGCCTTTCCCTGAAAGCATACAAAAAATGCTTACCAAAAATTATGACTTTAATTTTTAAATAGCAGACATTTGACTGTTCCTAGAAAAGAAGCGCAGGTTAAAAAAAGGGAGAATCATTTTGCCTAGATAAACGTCTTCTGATGACAAATTTGATACGGAGAGCTAGATGTGAAAGAAAATAGCTGTGTTTGACTTTTCTGTTTCAGTGAACTTGGCATTGTCTGCAGGCAAGGAGCTGGTTATGAAATCACTTTTGCTACTTTGTGATAGAGTCTATGCTGCCAAATGAGAAACAGCTCCTTATTAGAAACTGAATTATCACAAATTCTGTATTCAGACAAACTTCTGATGGAAGATAATAGGTTAATCAGTTTCATTTATCCATTATAACAGTTTGGGGGAAAATACACTTATTCCAAAATCTATTGTGGTTGTTGTATCACAGTACATTTTTTGATAGTTTATCTAGTCTTTATTTTTCTGTTTACAATGCATTTGGTTCAGCTATGGTCTAAAGCCATCTTTCATCTGTCAAAACATGTACAGATCAATGAACAGGGATGTTAGTCAGCACAGCATAGGCTGCACATAAATATCAGTCATTTCCACGTATATATGGATTCACTTTTCTCTGCACTGAACCTGAACTGCATTCTAGTCTCAGTATAAAGCTCTTTGTCTTTTAAAACTCCAGGAAAGCATGTTTGTTCTTTTCCCTGCTATTGACATTACTAGCAAAAAAAAAAAAAAAAAAAAATCATTAGCCTATTTGGCAGTCCCTGGAAAGCACAGTCTAAGGAGTTCCTCTTTTTCCCGTATTGTACCCACAGATAAATTCCACAGGATGTCTTTGAAACTGTGCTCAGTAACCAATAGGATGTCTTTGTACCACTATGCTGGCAGTATCCTTTTGCAAAGAGGAAATATGCAGTAAATTTTAACAAACCATCATTTTGAATGTTGTATTTAACTAGGATACATTTTACTGGCCTTTCTGCAAGATTTTTATTCACCTATTTCTGCAATTTAGTATTAAATACCCTGACACTAAAAGATAATATCAGGGAAAGGCTTTTTTTATTTGTACTTGAAAAATTATATCTGGAAATGATAAAGTTTTATTTATTTTTTTTTATTTTGATGATTATCTATTTTCTGCATTTGATAATTCATTGCATGTAAAACAAACACTAAAACACCAGTAAAACCAGACCCTTGAATATCTCTATTAAGAAGAAATTACTAATTTATCATGGAATCATAGAATGGCCTGTGCTGGAAATGACCTTAAAGATCATCCAGGTCCATCTGCCCTGCCACAGGCAGAGACACTTGTCACTAGAACAGGTTGCTCTGAGCCCCATCCAAGCTGACTGTGAACACTTTCAAGGATGGGGCATCCACAGCTTCTCTGGACAACCTCTTTCCAACGTCACAGGGAAGAGATTCTTTCTAAGCTCTAATCTAAACCTGTCCACTTTCAGTTTAAAGCTCTTCCCCTTGTTAAACCTTCTCCAGCTCTCTTGTAGCCCCCTTTAAGTACTGGAAGGACCCAGTTAGGTCTCCCTGGAGCCTTCTCTTCTCCAGGCTGAACAACTCCCTCGGTCTGTCTGCCATAGGAGAGCTGCTCTGTTCCTCTGAACATCTTCATGGCCTGCTCTGGACTTGCTCTGCTCCAACAGGTCCATGTCCTTCTCATGTTTCTTATGGTGAAAAGGGACTTGAGTAACTTCTGTTATATTGCACAACATCAGGAGAGTAAAAATTCATTCATTCCTTTTTAGTTTTTGCAGAATATGGTACATGTGACATTAATATGAAGTATTACTATCATAGGTCATAACAGCTTTCACAGTTTAATAATACATGTCTTCGGTACTATCATTTTGCCTAGATAAAATTTATCTAGGAGGCCAGATAAATTGAGTTTCATGTCTCTGAACACCAATTTCTGTGTACTGATTTCTGATAAAATTTCACACAAATTGCCTAATGATTCTAAAATTGGTAGTAAGTAAATAGCTGTAGGGTTAGATGACATGTGGGGTTCAAGAAATCTTCCAAAGTTTATTCTGCTTACTCCAATATTAGCTCAACCTTTTGCACTTTGGTTTGGTCTAGAAATATTGAACATGTACAGATAAGGTTTGTTTGCTTGTTTTGTCTGGGTTACATCCAGCCTAAACTCAAATGGATTTCTTGTTCTTTACATAGATACAGATTTATATGAATTGATGTTATCTTAATAAAACACTTTTTTTTTTTTAATTCATAAGCCTTTTAGATTTTAACTGAAAAAAAATTTTGAAATTTTACAGTGAAAAGCCGCAAAAATATTTTCATTGAAAAAGATTTTTGGTTGATAGCTTTCTTAATAAAAATGCTCTTGTTTAAATCTATTTTTAATTTCTGGTACGAAGAGTAATTTGATGGGTATTTCTTTATCTTTAAAAGTATTTACTGTGGGATTTAAAAAAAAAATACAAGAAATATTAGAAAATATGAAAGAGCAATGGCATCCTAAGTGCAAATCTGGGTATTATTTAAATTGTGCTATTAAACGTAGAAAGCTTTAAACTTAAAATGTATTGCTAAAGGGTATTTTTTTCTCACCATGATATAAAGCAATTCTGAAGAAGAGGATTTAATTTTTTACCTTAACGTGTACATTACATGACAATTCATAGACAAAAGCTGACATTTATTCAGCAGAAGTAAATGCCAAAAATTCTGTGGTTGCCAGTAAAATTTTTGACGTGGAAGAAATAAACAGTTTATATGAACATGGGGGGAATATTTAGAAAAGCAGAATATGATTTACTAAATGGGACTTGGAGTCCTTTAAATCCTGCAGCATATCACAGGTGAGATGTATTGCTGCAGGTGTTAAAGACTGTGTTTTCATATATTACCATGCATCACTGATTCGATTTAGGTCACTGTATTAGGAAATGATCATTATAGACTTAGATGGATACTGCGATTCTCTCTTCATGGTGTTTTGAATCATTATCCTGCTCTTCTAAATGTTCTTCATTACTTCACATTCTCAATCCTGGAACAGATGGTGTACAGGTGGATTTTAGCTCCCATGCATAGCTTGACTGGAGAAAATTAGAATCTTCTTTTATAGAGCTTACAGTAACTGTAGGGAGTCTGTATAGAAAAGTCTGAAGACTTTTAAATATATTGGTTTATATCTGTAAAGAAAATCATCTCAATGACCAGACTTTTGTAAGTGCCTTTTTGCAAAATAGGTTTGGGCTTTATTTGTTTGGTTGGTTTTGTTTTGGTTTGTTGTTGTTTTGGTTTGGTTTTGTTTGGTTGGGGGTTTTTTATTTTGATTTTTAACTTTACTTTAATAGTTTAACCTCTGGAAACAATTTCTAAATATGATACTGGGAATACATTGCTTTCTGGACAGACTTTCCAAAGGGTTATGAATGGTCTATCAGAAATTATTATCTTTGTTTTTCTCAATAAAACACCATTCTTTCCATTCAAATGAGTCCATCAGATTATCAGATAGTGGAAATCAGTTTAGATGGATGTATTTCAAGAGAATATTTCTCAAGAAACCAACTCATTATTTCGGTGATTACCTGTATTTATACTTGTACTTATTCAAGAACTCTTTATGAAGCTGAGCTCTAACCTGTGGTGTGGCTTTGTTCATCCTAAAGAAACAAGCAACAATTTAATTTCTTTAAAGCCAAGCAAGAAAGGAGTGCAATGACCAGAACAAGATTTTATAATATTAAAACAAAAAAATGTCATAAGGAGAAAGAGAGTGGAAAAAGAGCTATAGAAGGCAAAATATGAAATGTCATTGGACAGGAATGACGTAGGATCTTGCATAAACATCAGGTGAGACCACTCCATCTGAAGCTTGGCCCGGGAATGCATATACTCTGACTGCAAAAGAAAAGGTGAAGAAAGGTGAAAATTCTCAGTCTGGCACCTGTATACCTGGAGGATTCACACTTGTGGCAGAAAAATGACCATGTAAACTGTGCAGAACTGCAGCTAATGCTTTCACTCAGAGCTCAGCGCCCAGGTGAGAGGGCAGAGCTGCGAGAGGCGGGTGCCTCACCCCGACCCCGCAGGCTGCTGAGAAACCGGGGCTGCGTCTGGAGGCTGTGCTGCCAAGGCACCACACACGGTGCTGAGGGGGCGTGTTGGCACCTCTGAAGAAGCTCAGGGATAACTTCCTGCAGCCTTTCCTGCCCAGATGAGTTGGGACAATGAGCTACAAAATGACCTAACACTTCCTCGGACTGTAGAAATAGAAAAAGATCAGATGAGTTTCAAGAAAACAGGATTTTATGTGCGTTACTTTTTCTATTTAACTAACTTAAGCTTACAACTACACGTTTCATATGTCAACTTATCCTTAAAAGAAAGAAATCTGAAAGGGTTCCAGATAGCTGCAGAGATAGACTTAAGAATCTGAAAAAGGCTTTGCAATATTTTTATAAATTAAAAGTCATACTTTTGTTTTTCTAATTTTATTGGAATTTTGATGGGTGATAAAGCCATCGTTCCAATGGGGGTATGATTTGGGCATAGAAAGCAGCAATATTTGGGCTGAAGTGTTGGAGTTTTTACTTTAAGAGAAGGCAGCAGAAAGCTGACAGGCTGTGGTTATGGCAAAGTATTCTTTCTCTTGGGTAGGGTCCTTCCTTGAAACAATTTTTATAACTCTATGGCAGTTTCTGCAAAATCAGCATCTAGAGTCTTTGTAAGTATTTGGGAGGGAATTAGTCTGTAAATCATCTTTTTATTAAATCATTCAATGGGATTAAAAAATCTCAAATACAGCTTATGTAGAGTGTTAGCTGTACTTTACACAATGGGATCATCAAATCCTAAATCTTCTTCTCTTAGGACTTAACACTACCTTATAAATACGCAGATGTAACTGTGATTGAAGATTGTTCAAGTTGTGTTAATTAACACAGGCTGTGTCTCATTGCAGTTTTTCAGGCTGTAGTAAGCAGAGATACCCACTATCACACCTTTCACTGTGTTTTTAATCACACCAAAATCTGAACAATTTGTTTGGGTTTTTTTGTAAGGAGATTTGCTCTGTTTTGAAGGCTGCAGAAGCAATTTTGATTTTCACTCTTACAGGCTACAGAAGTCCAACTTTTTTACATGGAAATGGCAAAAGGAAATGAAAATCTGTACAGTTTATGTCTGCCAGGTACCTAGTGCAATAACAAATTAGTACAGCATTTCCTCTAACCACCTGCAAGAATTATTAAATTATTTTAAGCAGGTAGAGCTACAGTTGGCAAATTAGAGGGTTTATGTGGTCTTTGAAATAATGGTAGCAGTTAGATCTTCATATTGCATCATAGTTATCAGTGAAAACACTAGATTTACTGACATTTAAAAAATCTCACTTGTGCATGATGATAAGTAAGCACACAATGCTGTTTCCTGTGGCTATTATTAGAGACTTCACAATGCTTCAAACAGCTGGCAAGACTCTGCTCATATTAAATACCTGAGAAACCATGGCTACATGACTTCCAATAACTGCATTGAATCTATCATTAAATCTAGGTACTAAATTTTAAATTATGAACTATTTTTAAATGCTGTCGTCTTAGATTTTGGACACCTGGGCATAATCAAATTAATTTGACAAGCCAATTAACACTACCTTCAACTCAGTGCTAGAAGCTGATTTTTTGATATTCTGAATAGCACCAGAAACAAGGTGCTCTTTTTCTGTTCTTCATTTTTAACTTCTGTTCGTGTGTGTTTCTTTCTCAACCTAGTATTGCTGGGTTCAGCCCGCTTGCCAGGCATGTCTTTTGCCAGCTCAAGGTGTTTGACTTCATCACTTGGCAATTCAACAGGTCCCTGCACTCCATGAGCTTCCGACAGGCTGACATTTAAACCAGATAAAAACAACCCCTTTGTGGCAAGCAGGTAATCAGGACAGTGTTGTTGCTATGGTTGAGTATGAGTTCAAAGAAGAATGGTGTCTGTTTTGTTTGCCCAACTGTGAAAATAGTATCTTTTTAAGGACTTCAAACCAAACAAGCATATTAAATATTAAACCCCTTGACAACTGTTTCAAAAAAACCCACAAAGTGATGTATGTTTTTATGTTAATCTCATTGTACAGTGATAAACTGGAAAGATTTATTTTGGAAATCTTGAGCCAAACAACACATCTATAAAATATATCTCTTGAGTTTGAGATTTTTTTTGAAATTTTGTGGTTTTTTCCACAATCTAAATCAGTTGCAAACCTATTTAATTAGCTAGTTAAACAGAATTTAACTATCTTCCTTATGACACTGAAGGAAGAAATCAGTATTGTTTGATGTTTATGCCTTTTAGTCATTACATATTTAAGTTATATAGGGAAGATAATGCCCAAATTTGAAGGATGTCTAATGTTATCATTTTTCATCATATTTCGCTTGCTATAACGGTGTTCCCATGAGCTCAGATATCTTGAGCAAGGCCCCCAAAGAAGCCTTTAAAATTTAAGATTAAAAGTACTCCTGGAGAATTTCTTTTGCACCACCTGGGTTTTTTTGACTAGAAGTTTGGCTGCATATGAAATTTTTTCTCCATGGTCCTGAGTATGCAGAATTTTATAAAGCAAGCTAAAAAGATTCTCTCACATTACATGAATTTAGTATCTGGGATCCAAAAGGAAGTTTTTTGGGATTAGCCATAAAATTTCAGTAATACTGAAAATGTTAGTAATTATTTCTAGCAACAGTTTTTGGAATGTGAATTTCTCATACCAGTAGATGAGGTTGACATATACAGCCTCAAGCCTTACTGCATTAGCAATGTGGTCTGTGTTTACTAATATTAGTAAGAAGAGTACCTGTAAAAATATGTTACTGAAGAACACTCATCACCAGTCTCCTTGAATGGAGAGAGCAGCTGTTCAGAGAATATATTGTTCTTCTAATATAGACTTGTTTTCTTGGTAAAAAATTGTCCTCATTTGTCTTCAATAAAAGTAAATTACTTCCCCAGGTATCAGCAGCTTCTAATATGATCCATTTAAACAGGTGAATAACCTTGTATCCTAGGCAAGAGTCAGTGAAAACTTCCAGTTATACTCCTTCAAAATAACCATAAAGCTATAAAATTAAAGTTTCTGAAAATTTAATACTGAAAGATTCCATGGACTGACCTCCCAGATAGTCAGTATGATCTCTAAAGTAGGGTCTTTAAAAAGTGGGAAGCATGGGAGTGAGTATATAGGTTATAGGTGTTTTAAATTACTTCCAAATTTAAGTCAGTTGTTCAGTACGACTGTGACCCATAAACTGCTTTTAAAACATTGTAAACTAAAATTACTTCTTAAATGTTTTATAGCATTAATATAGTTTTATGTTTTTGGAGATTAGTAGCTTTACAATTGCCTTAAAATAACCATGGCAACAGAGTAAATTTTCAGTGGACATCAGTTGCTCACTAATGGTTGTTGTAATTACAAGGAAACAAGATAGTAAAAACCTATGAATTACTTATCCTTTGACTCCAGTATATTAATTATTGCTGTGGAGACTTGAAGGACTCAGGAATTTCAAGCTTTTTTTCCTTGCACATCAGGCTTCTCAGTAACTGCTTTGTAGTCTTTCCCTCTTTCTGGCACAAGGTAATACTTTAATGAATAAAATAGCATTTGTTGTGAATTGTATTAGATGGTTTTGCATTCTAGAAACATCAGAGAACAAGATATGACAAGGTCATAAGGCTGAAATAACATTACCTTGGATACTTTGGAAAATCTAAAACTGTGATTCAGACAGTGAGGTTTCTGCTTGATGCCTCTCTCCAAATTTTTTGTGGTAATTGAAGCGTGGCCTGAAGCTCTGTGTGTGAGTATGTGTGCTCAGTTGTGTGACTTAGTTCATTTTTGATGTAGACTGCACAAAAGAAATCGAGCTACAAAATGGGTTGTGGATATTTAACAGTTCCTCTTTGGAGCTTTGTCCTCTCTAAATGTCAGAGTTCAAGCCACAGCTGAAGCACTGGAAGGAAGGTTGGTTTTCATCCCTGACAACTGATAGAAATCAATATTAGGAAATGCCCTGATATACTTTTAATCTGTTTAATTATTTTAATTAACACACAGCTGATTGCACTCCAGGAGAAACAGGAAATAGCTCAATGTCAAATAGGATCATGTTCAGCAAGATGAACTATCCTCATGGGTGACTGAGAGTACATTGGTCATAATAAGCTGCATGTGAAGCTTGGTTAGACAGAGAAGAAAATGGCATTTATGTTTCAGGTGTCTGTTAACTAAATGTTAATGGACTAATGTCTGTTACATAATAACAATCCCAATGAGACAGTGTTAAGGACGCAGATGTGTCTTGTTTGAGAGATCTTAAATTATTTGTGTGATTTCAGAACATTCTTATAGCTAATTGCTTTTGGCTCTGGGTTTGTATGTTGGGTGCTGGATTTTTTTGGTAAACAGACTACACTTTGTATAAGCCTTAAATAGGAAATTGTTTAGTTCTTTCATTCTCTCTGCAATCCATTATTTCAACTATGATTATGTGACACTGGTTTTATTTGCCTGTTTTCTGTTTATTTTTATTCTAGCAATATATCATATCTGGAAAAATAATGAAGCATTAAAAAAGAAATACCAGAATCCTAAGATATCAGTAATGATATCTGAGAACTATGGCCATGGTCTAGGACTTCCAAGAGCCTGGAGATGGAGGAGCAAAATCACAAATAAAAGGTCTTTTGGAGCTGGCAGAATGATCCTTGTATTGAGGATGAAACCTGTTAGCTAGAGCATTTACCCCCTTTCCCATTTTGATGACATTTTAACAATTACTCTAAGGATGGTTGTTACCTTTACTCAGCAGGATGCTGCCTTGCTCCCCAGGCAGGTATTACCTGAGGCAAAGAACTTTTATTTGCCTTTCATTGGCCTCAGGAATCTATTAATATAGAGGAGTTGCTTGAGCGACTGGGCAAACTCTAAAAACTTTTGTCCAAAAGCACCTAGAAATATAGATGGCTCTTCAGATGCTTGCTTTTTCTGCAGATATCCCTTGCAGCTTAACTAGTTCCTGCACATCACAGTCTGTATTAATTCCTCTACGAATGTGTGGCTTTCTTTGATCATCTTCCTTGTATGAGCCCCACTCCCCTTTGGGCATGGTTTTCACTGAGCTCCACACCTCCTTCCTCTCATGTGGTTCAGTAGCAGGAGTATTCTTCTGCAGGGAAGAGGGAAGAAATCTCTCTTTCTGAGACTGTACAGTCACTTGTGAGTTACTAATATTCACTAAAGTTGTTTCCGTATCTTAAACACTTTATCTTAGTGTCTTTTGACTTCTGAAGTTCACAGAGGTATGTATGCATCTTCTTGGCATGTTTTCACCCTGGCATGAAGTAAATGCTCAGACTGGAGTGTGAAGTGGGACAGCTGTAACTCCTATCTGCCTTCTCATATTCAGTACATGCAAGCTGATCAGAAAAGTCTGGAATCATCTGAAAGACACTCTGTCAATTGTCAGCTTGATAGGCCCTTACCTGAAATGTGACAAAAAAGCATGACTGAGGTCAGCAGTGCTGACATAAGTACACCTTTCTGGGACTAGTAAAACAAACCCAACAATAGCCCAAACCAAAACAACAGAAGCAAAACAGCAACCTCCCCTCGCCCCCCAAAATAAAAGGAAAGGGGGTGTGAAGCACAACAACACCCTTACCAAATAGTGCCACACAGCAGGAAAAATGGAACAAGTAGGATGAGGAGGATCCTGAGTATCTCATGGTAGTTAATGGTGAAGACAGATTCAGGGAGGATGCACCCAAGCTCTTCACGCCACGTAGTTCTCAAATATGTCTTGGTGTGTCCTTGTATATACTGAGATAAACTGATGATTTATGGTGAAGTTTTATTCTTTAAGAAGATTATTATTCTGTGCTTCCTAGGACCATACTAATTAGAGTTTTAGGTAATAAAGTTGCAGAAGATCTTGGACACTCCTGGATGTCCTCAATCTCTTCTGACCTTTCAAATGGCTTTATATAACTACAGCTTCTTGAAAGCAGTTTTTTGCCAGAAGAATGACGACAACATAAATAAATGGTATGAAAACTCTTTTAATCTGGGCATATGTTGTGCCCATAACATGGTTGTGTTGCTGGGGTCTGATCCTGATTTAATAGAGAAATTAATGTCTACCTAAAGTGTATTCATTTTGGTAATACTAAAACAAATTACTTGTGGTTGTATTTGTGGAAAAGATTCCTCACACTTTCACTCCCACTTACATCCCAGCATATGTGTAAGCGACTTCTTTTTTTTTTTTTTGTGGAAAATCATAACCATGAACGCTTCTCAGAAGCAGTAAAAGAAATGTGCTTACTATTAGTTGTTCTGCAAAATATATTTAAAAAGAAAGAATGCCCAACCACAACATTTTTAAAAAAATACGCACATGTACTGTTTAACATTAAAATGACCATTTTCCACCAAAGAGCATTTGATACTACCCAGTCTATAATACTGTGCAAGCAAAACTTTATGCATCTATTCACACATTTTTATATGAGAAACCTAATCACCCTCTTATAACTTCCTCTTTCGGTACAAGCTGTTAGCTTGTGCTAGATAATGTCATATCTCCCTGATACCATTTTAGTATGTTACTAGAGTAGTATTTATCTTTCAGTTGAATTTTATACCATGTGTTGATCTTTAGGGGACTGAGTGATCTGTTCCCATTGCATACAATATCCCTTCCCTGAGCCTTTTGGCTTTTTTGACTTGCTGGATTCTTCACCTGTAGAACTGAATCAATCTTCTCTGGCACAAAATGTGTGCTGTAGATTTTAAGATGAAACCTGTCTCTATGGATTTTTTGAGTACAGAATAAAAAGAGGCTGGATTCTTTCAAGTATGCTGGTAGCACTGAGCTTTTTTGGCGACATGTAGGGAATAGGAAGCTCTTGGTCTCATTCTCTGCCTCCTCTCTTCTCCTAAAAACCCTGTCCCATGTGTGGACAGAGCTGTCTCTTTTCCAGAGGTGAAAAGAACAAAGCTAAGGTGGTAGGGGAGGTTAAAAGGGCTCGTTTTCTGTTCCTCACTAGCTCCTTCCCCATCAGAACGTCCTTCATTCTGTTAATCAGAAACTGTTTTCCTACAATGGATGTTTCTGACAAGGCCACAGTGATGATTCTGCCTTGCTGTAGCACCTACCTGTGAAGTAGCTCATCTACATCTCCTACTGCTCCCTGTTAGCAGTGGAGTGGGGAAAGTCTTTCACATAGCATTGCCCCACCACTGGGAGGAGAGGTCAAGGCTTAGCCTTGCTGAGCAGAGAATGGGCTGAGTCCAGACTGGGAGATATAAAACCACCTTCCCAATTCTATGTCACCATAGCAGGTGACAGACTGTTGTCTACCTATCTTAATTCTTTATCTGGCAAAATTCAAGGTTTCATCTGTGATACAGTTGTCTTTCAGGTATACATATTTTCTGATAGTAGACTCGAGGTGCTGTAAGGAGAGGAGCTAGAGTTCTGTGTTTTTATATTCCGGGTTATTTGTTAGAGGGTAAGAACAAAAATTTTGCCACTGAAGTACAGTTGCTGAGAGTGGCCAATAGCAGGTGCTGGGAGAACATATGTAGGGAACAAGGAAAATGTTTACAAATTTTTCTCCAGTATAGTCTTCTTGAAGTTGTAGCTGAAAGACTGCATGAACCAGAGTTTGCATTTAGATCACTGCTTTTAATAACCACTAGTACACCACCTAATTAATGATGGAACAAATTGCTTTTTACTACTCCTATACTGTTGAAGGCTAGAGTTCAATCTCTTCTCTGAATTTTGTTCATTTCAGGGTAAATTTTATAAGATATGTCTCTGTGCTCGATGTGGGAAGAAGCTCTAATACATTCTGTAAGGAAGAAAGCTCTACTTTTTATTTTAAATAGCATGTTGTTATGGTATCTGCCCTGGCTGTTGTTCTTGTACAAGAGTTGGATGAACCGTTCCTTTCACAGAAATACACAATTTTAATTTTTCACTGTGCTGAGGACCAGGACATCAAATAAATGATATTCTTCTGTGCAAAATCACAGCTTAAGTTCTTGTCCATCAGCTTCAAAAATGTAAAGTTGTACTGCCTGATCTAGAATTGATTTACATCAGTTTATTTCAATACCAAATTTTTTACTTTCTCTATAAGCCTCATAAAGGGTACCACCATAATTTGTATTACATATGCCCCAAATCTGTATATAATTTATTTCTTGTAGCACTCCTAGTTTCTCTTTCGTTCTGTTTTATGCATTCATACACGAACAGCCAGAATTTGCCCTGTGGTAAGTAAGATAAATTGCCTAAACATGGGCATCGAATGCCATTTAAGATACCCCAGGGTATCCATCTGGCCTCCAGCTGCTGCCTCAGAAAGGCACAGATTCGCTGTCATATGCATATTCTGCATAACTGAGTGGATGTATCCAATATCTTAGGATATTTAAAATGTCAGTAAAGGTCTATGTTTACTGCAACTGGATGAAATCCTGTTTTATTGTCCTAATCTTGAACGGAGACATGTAGAGTAAGCATGAAAAGAAGTATTTTCAGATTTTGAATAGGTGTAAGACAATCATCGTTTTTTATTTTAGTAACCACATTGCTCATTGTTGGAAAATGTCTGCTGTGTGGAGATTGAGCAGATAACGGCTTCATTTATCACAAACCTTACATGGCTTGGTACAGTGTGTATTCTTTCTCTGACAGCCTGACATTCACAAATTAACTTTTGCTAGTTCTGATAGTTCTTAGTTGTTTATAATTTTTTGTGTTGGTCTTTTTTTTTTTTTTTCCAAGTATTAAATGTTATAACAGACTGTGTTTACTCTTTCCATTTATTCCACTTCAATCTTCTATTTAATTTGTCTCATTGACAAACATCTTGTTTAATTTTACAGATGCATTTTTCTTCTCTGGGAACTCTCAGTACTGAAAGTTCAAATGGTTATACTCCCTCTTTTTACTTTCTTGAGAAAAATTTAATTCATATATATCTCTGTAGTACTTTTTCCTTTTGACAGCTACTTAGAATGAAATGACCATTAAAAAAATCTGAACCCGTAACTCTAGTACTTGAAACTATTTGCATGAAATGATGAAATAATAGCTGATCCTATAAATCTGAGGAGTCTTTCTATAAAGCTAAATGTTAAGAGATGGTGCATTCTGCAGTTTTGATACACAATAGTTAATTGTGTTATAGTGCACTACACAACTGCATGACTTCCATTCCTCTAGGCCTACCCTTGACTCCAGGCTTACTTCTTTAGATTCATAGCAGATAAAGTAGCTTATGTGGAACAGCTCAAAGGGTGAAGACTCAGCTTAAGTAATTTTAATTTCAGATTAAAAAAAAAAAAGATATTAATATCAATCCACAGAAATCTGGTTTCAGAAATAAAAGATTTGTATCTGGTATCAAGCTTTATAATGAAATCAGCTCCACTAGAGTTGGAATATTCTGTAAATGGCAGTTGTGAGACTTACCAGCACAACCACTTTTCTACACTTTTGTCAAGGTAGTGAAGTAGCAGGGCCTCATAATAAATAATTTTTTTTTTAAGATTTTCATATAAGAAGAATCCAAGTGTATTGATTTAATTTAAAAGTATTGTTTTTTTCTTAAATAAGGCTCATCACTCTTCTTAATTTAAGAACTTTTATATATTAATCAGTTTTATATGCACTTGGCCAGTACTATACATGAATTTGCAGTTCACAAGTCAATCCACTTCTTTTCCACTTCCTGAAATGTAAAGAGAATTTCACTGGAAGGCATTGGGCAAGTGCATGCTGTAACCTCACAGGGATCTAATATTACAGTCTGCAGTACAAGCGGGGATGTTTTAGAACCATGTGAAATGTAACTTGACAAAGTAGGCACAAGAAGGATTGGGTAGTTGCTGAGCAGCATCTCAGTAATATCAAGGTACATGTTTAAAGATTTCTTCAGAAGAATATGAATTTTCAAGTTCAGTGCACAAAGGACCTGTACTACAACAGTTGCTTATCAGAAAGGGTTCTCCTTGATATCTGTGTAAGGCATTGAAAATTCAAAAGGATCCATTACATCCTTGAATCCAATTTAAAAACCTCATACATTTTACCTTTTTTTCTTCTCCAAATAACTTTTCTGGCTAGTTTAACCTGCATTTTGAAAGGCTCATAAACAGCTGAGGTTACAGACACATTCTGAAATGTCTAGCTGAGGTGCTAGTTAAATACCGAGAGTTGTTTAATGCTGATTGCTGCAAAGTGGGAAGGAGGAGGGAGAATTTCTTTCAGTACCAGAGTATTGCTTTATACCTGAAAAATGTAAATATGTCCTTTGCACAGTAAAGAGATACTTCAGAAACAGATCTGAAAATAAGTTAGTAACTATGTCTTTATATTAAAAAAACGCAATCTAAGCCAAACAAAACTGAAAAAGATTGTCATGAAGGAGAGATGAAGAAGGTGAAAGCTCACACATGATTTTCCATAGTTAGCCAAGCTTATTATGTAGTCTGGAAATTCTACCAGGTACTTCTGTTTTAGACATCCAGAATAAATTAAAAAGTTAGTTAAAATGGTGATAGATTGAATACAATTACCTGAGTCATTCATGAGTTAAAATTACACATGGCAAGATAACCACATACAGAATAAAATGTGAAAAGGCTCAAAGACATAGTTTTTCACTCCTCTTTAGATAATTTATTAAACCATTGCTTTAAAAATATTTTAAAAATTTATATCAGTGAAATTGTTTTAAAAAAAGTAGCCTGCTTTCCATTCTCTGTGGTGGTCTACACTAGCATTATAGGAACATTTATCCTAAGCAAAAGTAACATTTTTCCTATGATGGTTTCCAATCAAAGTGGTTCACAAATGAAGCTAGCCAAATGCATTCTCTAATATAAATACCTATCCAAAAACTGTTTGTCACGGTTCCCCAAAATATTTTTTAATCTAAGCTAGAATTTATGTAGTTCTGGCTAACTACCTAAGGTCATTGTTGTATTCTATGTTACTTGCTCTCCACAGTGTGTTAAGTTTAGCAGGCAGACCTCAATGATCAATAAGAAGAGCATTTAAACACTCTCTATCTTAAACTTGAACTATGATACAATTCCCTGCAATGGTCATGATACAGTCTATGTGGCAGTACCAGATATCAAGAGTGCTCAGTTCTGCGTACCTGGTTGTCAGACAAAGATGCAGCTGTATACTTCCATGGCATTTGTTAGAGTGCTGTGTATTGAATCCAGGTTTGCCTTCACACATGCAATTAGTTGTTATGGTCAGCTACCGTGCTTCTCCACATGGTTTAATTATCTGATCTCTATACAGTGTTAATCACTCTTTCCACAGAAGTATGCGCTTTAGTTTGATGCACTATCCAACACAGTATATTTTCTTAGAGAACCTTTTCAATTTGAGGATTGTCCATTCTCAGATGGCCTGTTCATTCAGATCATTCAACAGGGCATATTTTTCTAACATTTTAAAGACTATTAATTAACCCTTGGTGCTTTGTTTATAGCCTTGAGGCTATATGAGTCCTATGTTTTCATTCTGTCCTTACACTTTGAAGGCTCCTGCAACCATCTTGCATTTGTTATTTGGGGAACCATTGGTATAATCCACAAGTTTTCTTCAAATGCCTTTAACTTTGCTTTCCTGGTTATGCAGCTAATGGCTTATTAGCATAATCCAGTCATGCATACCTCCTAGTTATAGTTCATTAAATGTTTAATTCCACAATGGAATATGTGAAATATATAAATATATATTCCACAATGGAATATATATATATATATAT
>VZRO01006622.1:249072-278159 GCA_013397915.1 Daphoenositta chrysoptera
TATATATATATATATATATGTCTTAAGATATAAGACATCGATTAAAATAATAGTCTCCTTGTTAACCGAATATACAAGGTATGGCAGCACTGATAAAACACAATCGAATATACTTTACAGCAGGCACTGTGACTGTTACTGTACTTTCTAAAATCTGTTTAACAAAGGGATAGTGTTTTTTTCCCAATGTTAGAGAGTCTAAATCTTCTGTGACTTATTCCAGCTTTTAGTAAGCCTGATTTTATTAACTTGACAAAGGTTGACTTTTGCCTTAGAAGAAAGATCTTGTTGGACTTAGTTGGAGATGCTGCTGAATTTAGCAAGTTATGTCCCTGTTGACTGTGGTGCACAGATGAGATGCTGTTGTGCTCTAGCTGAGAACACCACTACACCAACAAAGAAAGATGGTTCTGGTCTGGACTAGTCAGTCTCTTTGTACATGTGATGTGGTTCAACCCCACCTGCAGCTGAGCCTCACACAGACTTGCTCCCTCCCCCACCAGCTGGACTGGGGAGAGAACTGGAAGGGTAGAAATGAGAATACAGATAGGTTGAGATAAAGACAGTTTAATAAGTGAAGCAAAAGCTGCACACACAAGCAAAGCAAAAGAAGTATTTCATTCACCACATCCTATGGACAGGTGTTCAGTCATCCCCAGGAAAGCAAGGCTCCATCACACGTAAGAGTGACTTAATGCCATCTCCCCAAATGTCCCTTCTTCCTTCTTCTTCCCCAGCTTTATATGCTGAACATGATGTTATATGATAGAGAACATCCCTTGGGTCAGTTGGGGTCAGCTCTCCTGGTTGTGTCCCCCCCATCTCCTTGTGCACCCCCAGCCTCCCCAATGGTGGACTGGGATGAAAAGCAGAAAACAGCTTGACTCTGTGTAAGTGCTGCTCAGCAATAGCTAAAACATCCCTGTGTTATCAACAGGTTTCAGCACAAATCCAAGTTAGAGCCCCATACAACCTACTACGAAGAAAATTAAATTTATCACAACCAAAACCAGTACAAGACGGTATTTCTAAAGCCAGCCATATATTATAAGCTAACACTCATATTGCTGAGCATAATAATGGTTTAAGTTCCCGTTGGTCTTAAGGGATACAAAGGACATTTCCTATCCCTTCATAAAAATGACAGGTCTTCCATGAGGTCTTCAAATGCTGCTGAATGGAAAGATTAATTCTGTTGTTACTCTGGAATAATATTTTGAAGGTTACCTCCATAACTGTGTACCAAGAACGGCTGAGTATGTGTTTATTGGGTGGAAGCAATTTATTGCATCAACCTGCTATGTGAGCAGTGAAGAATAATTTCATTGCTTGAAAGATTGTAGACTGGGATTTTTCTTGCCCTTCATTCTGTCAAAACAATTGGGAACAAAGCATGAAGAGCTTTCCAAAATGTTTTGTTGAGTCTCTTCTATCTTCATGGGGTCTTAAGTCTTTACCACACATTATTTTTGATACTCTTCTTCCATGGTTGCTCACGTCCAATTTTTGCAGCCAGAATTTTTCTGGCAGAACTGTGAAATTGGCACAGTATTTAATGTGCCACTTGTCACTCTCAAAGCACTATTTATTTCACTGGATATCAGTTTTATATGAAAGCTGTTATACAAAACAAGAGAACAAAATACTTTTATGGGAGAGAGACAAACAGACATTGAAGAATTTATGCTGAAATCCTGGAGTGTGTCGACTGTTCCTACTTCTACTGGCTTACTTCTGCTTGATATGTATCCAGAATTTCAAGCTTGCTTTTTTTTTCATTCTCTGGAAACCACTCACAGTGGTCTTAGTGCCTCTAGGTGATACATTAACATGTGTTACAGTGTAGGAATTTTCTATGAACTGGATATTATTTTCTTAGATGTTCACATGGAGAAACATGAAAACATTGTGGGGCCATTTAGTGGTAGTTTGGGTTTTTTCCCCCAGTAAAGATAAATTTCATCTCCAGGCACGGAAATAGAATATTCGCATACTTGAATTTTTCTTCAAGGAACCTGAACTATAAATATGATTCACCTATATATAAAAATTTGGGGAACGAGTGTAGTTTTTGAAAAGTCTCTGCAGGAGTGTAAGGCCCTTGATGTCACCTTGAAGGAATTCATCAAAATGTGTTCTAATTTGGCTGGTCTGGTTGCCAAGGTAGATGTGTAGTTTTCAATCTTTGAACATATTGTTGATCGAAGTAAGAACACAGTGTCAATTTATAACTTTTGACAGCTTCAGCAATGGCCTTTTCTGTCAGGCAGTGTCATGTATAGAGGAGAGAGCAACAAGCACAGCTGATGCCCTTAATTTATTTTGATAAAATACTTTTGCATAGGTGGTCAGTGCTAGAAACAGCATATTAAAAATGACACAATTTAAACATTTGCATCTCAAGGTCTTTTATGAGTATTAGCTCCTAAGTTGATGACATTAATATTATTTTTGAACTTAACAGGGAAATTTTTAAAGTAGTTCATTACAAGATTGCTATTTTTTGCCTACTACCAAGTATACACATCCTAAAGTTAAATTATGTCTTTCTTCATGTCAAAAGGAATTTCTTCACTTCTGTTTTATCCTAGAATTTTCTAATGTTCTATTATACACAAACAAAACACCCCCAACAAAACAACTAAAAAAAACCAGAGAAAAAGACTGCAAAGGATTATATTTTAAAATTATTTTCTTAGAATCATAGGTAAGGTAGATTTTGTGATGATAATAACATACATTTTGTCTTTGGGAGCTTTTTTGAATTTATTATCATACTAGATTTGCACTATGAAGAACCTGTTCAAACTCTAATTAGTATTTTTTCTTTAATATATGTATTTTTTTAAAATTGCTTTAAAGGTATTTATTGCTTTTAATATTTTTTTTTCAGGGAGTGCTGGAACACCTGTTGTCTTCAATGAAAATGGAGATGCTCCTGGACGCTATGATATTTTTCAGTATCAAATCACCAACAAGAGTACAGAATACAAAGTAATTGGTCAGTGGAGTAATCAACTTCATCTAAATGTAAGTACACTGTATTTTTCTTAGTATTCTCCTGCTGAAACTGCCTACTCATGTCTTGGATGGGGCACAGTGTTCATGGAGTAAAAAACCGGCTGGATGGCCAAGCCATCCAGAGAGGACAGTGAATGGAGTTACATCCCGTTGGCAGCTGGTCACGAGTGGTGTTCCCCAGGGGTCAGTACTGGGGCCAGTCCTGTTAAGTGTCTTTACCAATGATCTGGATTGTGATCAAGTGATCAAGTGCACCCTCAGTCAGTTTGCAGATGAGACCCAAGCTGAGCAGGAGTGTTGATCTGCTGGAAAGTAGGAAAGCTCTGCAGAGGGATTGATTGCCAAGGCCAATTGCATGAGATTAAACAAGTTGAAGTGATGAGTCCTGCACATGGGTAACAATAACCCCAGGCAGTGCTACAGGCTGGGGGCAAAGTGGCTGGAAAACTGCCCAGTGGAAAAGGTCCCAGAGTGTTGGTTGACACGCAGATGATCAGGAGCCAGTGTGTGCCCGGGTGGCCAAGAAGGCCAAGGGCATCCTGGCTGTATCAGCAATAATGTGGCCAGCAGGATCAGGGCAGTGATTGTCTCTCTGTACTCGGCACTGGAGAGGCTGCAGCTGATAGAATCATAGAATCATTAAGGTTGGCATAAATCTCTAAGGTCAGTGAGCCCAACCATTAATATAACACTGCCAGGATCACCGCTAAACCATGTCCCTAAGGCCACATCTACAAATCTTTTAGATACCTTCAGGGGTGGTGATTCCATCACTTCCCTGGGCAGCCTATTCAATTGCTTGACCATCCTTTCAGTGGAAGAATTTTTATCCTGTTATACAATCTAAACCTGCCTTGGCACAACTTGAGACCATTTCCTCCTGTTCTATCACTTGTTACCTGCGAGAAAAGACTGACCTCCACCTGTCCATAACCTTCTTTCAGGTAGTTGTAGACAGCGATAAGGCTCCCCTTGAATACTGAAAGATATTGAGGTGCTGGGGCAGGTCCAGAAAAGGGAAACAAAGCTGGTGAAGGGTCTGGAGTGCAGGTCTTGTGAGGAGTGGCTGAGGGAGCTGGGGCTGGTTATTTTGGGTAGAAAAGGAGCCTCAGGGGAGCACATATTGCTCTCTACAACTACCTGAAAGAAAGAAGTGATGGGACGGGGGAAATTACCTGAAGTTGCACCAGGGGAGGCTTAGATCAGACAATAGAAAAAATTTCATCACTGAAAGGGTGAACAAGCATTGGAACAGGTTGCCCAGGGAAGTGGTCACCATCCCTAGGGGTATTTAAAAGATATGTAGATGTGGCCTTTAGGGACATGGTTTAGTGGTGGACTTGGCCATGTTAGGCTAATGGTTAGACTTGGTGATCTTAAATGTCTTTTCAACCTAAATGATCCTATGATTCTACCAATTTGATTATGATACTGACATTGGAGAATACACATTTGAGTATTAAATTAATTTAAATGCTTTAGAAAAATAATGGTTATTTATTCTCTGTCAGTTGGCAGAACAAAGCTGTTCCTTTCTTCTTATGACTTTTCTTCTTGTGCTATCTTCTCTGTTCTTGAGAAGTCAGTAAAAGATAGCACAATAACCTGAACCAAATGCTTTATATTTTCAGGTCAGATGGGTTGTGTAGTTACCTGCTCCTTCAGATGATATTTTCAAATCATTTCATATCTGTTATTCCTCAGAGTGATTAATAAGTTAGGCAGGGAAATAATAATTCTTCCTTGAATAAAAGGTATCAGACAAAATCATAGGGACAGGTAAATTGCCCAGGTATTTCAAATAATATAGGAGGATGGAAATGTATTCAATAAAAGACAAGTTTGGATTCTAACCACTTCTGATTTAGTTAAAACATTGGGATGATAAACTACTGCAATAAAAATATTCCTTGAATATAAAGGGAGACTTTGGTGTTTTTCTGTATGAATAACTCGTATTTGTATTGTCCCTTATTACTTCACAGCAGAAGGAATAAAGACAGAATTTACCCATCCCTAGATGGTGTTTCTAATTGCTGTCTTAATGTGTTTTGCAAGTTTTGGGATAGTTAAGTTCCACCTGTGCATGGAATTATATTTGGATTGAAAATCACTATCCCAACAAAATTCAGAGGATATATTACATAGTATTTCCATGACAGATAGGCATCGAGCTTTTACTTGAGAAGTTTTGGGGTCCAAAGTACTTCTTTGTGGCAGAAGATGTCTTCATGCAAAGAGAGAAAAAGAAAAGTTAATCTCTTTCCTTATTAGCTATGCAATATTTACAGGTCTTACTTGTGTTAGCCATTTGGGTACCTCTGCAAATGTGAAATAGCAATGTTGTTTTGCTAAAGGCTGATGAGAAGAGCAACAGTGTCAATTGATGACTAGACCCACCAAAGGGAGTTTATGCTGTGAATTCAATCAAACCAGAAAAAGCAGGTTTCAAATATCTCTGGTTTTCCATGTGAGAGGTTCCTGATGAAGAGTAACAAAGACAGGTTGGGAAAATATTTACAAATTATTCTCCTGTTCAGACTATTTTGCAATAATTATCTCCGTGCTATCCACAATAACACATATGATAGCTCCCCATTTTCAGCCACAGCTGTTAAACCACTTTAGCATATCTACCATTTAATATCTGTAACTACTTGTCAAGGACTCATTTATTTAATTCTTCTGCCCAAATAGGAAAAAATCCTACCAACAGAAGCTGCGTGTTGCATATTGTGTGGCAGTGTTATTTTCCTTCACTAACCTGATATCTGTCTGTTGAAAGGCATGAAAGGAAAAAAAAAAGGTTAAACAGGTTGAAGATTAATGTTTAAGATTAATATTGAACTTTATTTTCTGGAAAACACTACAGTTAGACCCTTATAGTAACTGTTATGGAATACATTCCAGATTTTCATAATTGCTACATTTTTCTGAAAAGTTAGTGTTTATTAAATGCACTCAAAAACTGATACATACATTTTGCACAAATGCTAGTACTAACATAGCAGTTGCATAGTAGTATCTAAAAACTACCTAAAAATTTGCTTCCATTTGAGTTCCCTTCTGATCTGCCTTTTTCTATCTTCCCCTAGACTGCTAAATTTTTCATTAAGCCTGTAGCTTTTCAGTCCCATTATTTCTTCCTCATGAATATGTACTCGGGGGAACTCTGAAATATGACTGAATTGATGGCTACTCATACTACTGAAACCACACCATGTTAACCACATTGACCACAAACCTAACAGGAAAGGATTTATCCCAGGATGCCCCTCATTAACTCTCATTAGTTGTGGATGTGTTAGAGTGCTGTTTGGCTCTCTTTTTTCACCTCTGCGAGCTCACGGGCTGGATACAACCGGTTGTTCAAACTCTGAGGCAAGCTCTGTATGTGGTATGTGGAGCTGTGGAGGTGTGGGTGGGCTGGCACAGTGCCCTGCAGGGGATGCTTCTGCCCCAGCCTTGTGTTAGGGTCGTGCTCGTGCCCCACCGCCCCTGCTCTGCTGCAGAGCCCCTGCTCACACAGACCAGGCTGCAAGCAGGCACACAGGGCTCAGGCCCCCTCTTTCTACATTCACTAAACTATTAGCAGGTGTTGATGGCACTTATGACAGATGATGATCTGCTGTGGCAAAGCTGTTGCCTCCTCTCACTAGACAAAATATATTAAAACCAAGTAATCTTCTTGAATGATTGTCAATACTCCAGATCATCATATTGCAAATTAGGTAGTGCTTTTGATTGCCAATGAATCATAGGGAACACAGTGGATGTTTTCATTAGTTTCTGTGAAAACATCTATATTTATTGAAAGTGAAGCAGTATTAAGATGGCAGAGCAATTTTTACCCTGCTGCTCCTTAAAGATGCTTTTAAAATATAATACTTTTCCCTCTGTATCACTTCTCCTCCAGTTTCCTTTTAATGAAGACACATGTAACTATGATTTTTAGTGAATATTTGTATGCTAGATATCCTCTATAGATTCTTCTACCCTGGTTTTTACAGATGTTTCTTCCTCAAATTTTGTGTGGTAACATGTTGTAGCTATGACGTGTTTATGATTGTGTTCATCTATACAGCTGGTATTGTGCTTCAGAAAATGTACAGTTTTTATTCATCCATTTATTTTCTGTGTCAGAAAAATAAATCATGAAAGCATCAGGTTTTTAGTACACTTCAACCCTTGGAACAATTAATGTAAGACAAATTAGAACATATCTTCCATCTAAATAACTTAATCTAAAGGTTTCCTTTTTCTGTTTCTGATCTCCTCATTCCCCCTCCTTTTCCATTTTCCTTTTCCTTAGGATGCTCTTTGATAATTTATATTAGCATATATATATATATATATATGCAGGTCAGTTGTCTGGGCTGTGGCTTCTCACCTGGCAGCCAGCCCCGGTCTGTCTGTGGCCACCCCCCTCAGGATTCAGGGTAGCTCTCCTGGTGACTCTGGCTCCTCAAAAATTTCACTGACTCTGCAGGGTCCTTGTGGTCAAGCTTCAGAGTCGTTCCTGTCTTGTTGCAGTGCTGGTTTTCCCTCTGGGCAGAAAGGGCTGCCTCTGGCTGGACAAAGACCCTCTCTGTACCAGGCTCCCTGAGGGGCTCTTTCTCAGCAGGCTGCCCCAGCTGCAGAGACCCTTCTAGCACTGATGCTGCTTCCTTCATGGAGACTTCAGGAAAATTAATGTTCTCCTTTAGGTCAACTGACCTTTTAGATTTCCTCTGAAGCAACTATAGCTTCCAGATACAGGCACTCGTATCTGTAAAGGAGATGCTTTTAAAATAGAACATTTTTCTCTCTGTATCCCTTCTCCTCCAGTTTCCTTTTACTACTACTGATGACTACTGGTCAGTCCTACTCTTGTAATTCTTACAAAACAAACATGACAATGCTGATACAGTAGAGAAGTTAAAATAAGAAACAATAATGATCTTCCAAATTTAAATTTTTCAGAGTTCTTGAGTTTGAATTAAGGTATCTCAGTCTTTGACAGACACAAGGAAACTCTGAAAGCAAATATTTAGAAATGTTGACCAATAGTCTCAAAGAACCTGATTATCTGATGATTCTGACCATGTAAATTGACACCTCTTTTAGTAAAGTCCTTTTACTCTCCAAGGTTTCCTGACTTTAAGTGATCTTAATGTACTGGAAACAACCAGACCTTTAGAACTTCTAGTACCATTTTAAGGGAAAAAATAATTGCCCTAGAACTTCTGATTGTTGATGATCCGTTAACTGCCAGTGTTTTCTGTTGTTTACTTTCTTAATTTTCTTTTCTTTATCAGTAGAAAAAGACAACTTAATTTTCAGGGAAGTCTGATAGTTAAAATAAATTCTTCCAAAAAATATTTTGGTTTTTATAATGAATAAAAATCCAGGCAAAGGTAGCTGTTTCTACAAAAGTTATGTTTTATTCATATTGCAACAGTATTTTGCATGCCAGGTCACACGTAAAAGTTCTCTACAAATGTGTGGGTTTAGCAAATTTGAGCTCTCAACCATGTAATCTCCGTACAAGGAAAGTTGTAAGAAACAAGCGTGCTTTTCCTGGCGCTTATGATTTGAAATCCACTTCTTTTTATGATTAATAATGAATTCCCCCTTAGAAACTTTGTTCTGTACTGCATGTGTTGTTATAAGGGCTCGACTGAGATGTCAACTGGTGGCTTTTGTCAGTGGCAATAGGTGGAAATAGTCCCAGTCCTAAAGTTTTAATAACAAGTTTCTGAGTTCCTTTCCTTAGAAACCCATTCGGTTAGTTTTGGTTCATTTCTGAACATCTTTTTTTCTCCTCTTACAAATGCTCTATTTTTAAAGCTTCATATCAGTTGGAGAAAGAAAAGTTGAAATGTTAAAGAATTTTAAAATCTAATATTTGACTTTTTAAAAAAAACCCATATTTTTAAATACAGTTTGAAACATTATCAGGTTGCATTTCAAGCTTATATGTTGTTTTGGTGTACCAAAATCTGTGTTTAAAGATTCCAAAAGGAAAAAATATGTAGATATAAATCTTTATTCTTCCAAGTTAGTGATTTTGATTGATGAGTCTTCAGTAAGACACAATTATTGGTGATTTCGAAATCACACAAATTTAGCTGATGTAGTTAAAATGCTCGAGTGAATATCCACTTACGTGATACTGCTCCTTAAGAAATCCAAAGTGTATAAGAGCCCTGCATTTTTCCTTGGAGCTGTTCAAGGCCAGGTTGGATGGGGGTCTGAGCAACCTGGTCTAGTGCAAGGTGTCCCTGCCCACAGCAGAGGGGTTGGAACTAGATGATCTTTCAGGTTGCTTCCAACCCAGGCCTTTGTATGATTTTGTGTTTCAAGTGAAAACCGTGAATTTTAAAGACAGAATTCACTTGTATTTGTTTTTTGTTTGGTTTGGGTTTTTTGGTGTGTTTTGGTTTGGTTTGTTTTGTTTTTTTTTTCCACTGGAGCCCAAGAGTTCCGTTAAAAGAAAAAAGAGATTTTACAATAACAGATTTTTAATATTCATTTAGAAATAATAAGATGCATCAGGTTTCAGATTTATGGAGTGTATGCACTGAAGATATAAATGACTCAGGGGCATCCATTTTTCCATAATGATCTTGATTTATGATGAAAACCATAAATTAAAATTACACTGATGTGATGAACTATCAGAAAGACAGCCATAACCATCATCAGCCTTAAGCACAGTGATTGGTGAACTAGTAAAAACTGGGAACCTCACACTGACAGTGAGCTTCCCTTCAGGCAGCCAGATCACAAAGAGATTTGAATCAGTATTTGATTTCTCATCTTTTCTAGGACTCATGTCTTGTATCTAACACTGAAGGAAGCCATCAACACTGAAATTAGTCAATTGTTTTTGGAAGTTACAGATTCAAAATGCATTAGTTCCCTTTCTTGTGACATGGTAAAAGAAAATGACTCAAAAAACTGATGTTTTCTGTAACTGCATTAAGTAAGATTCAAGCTTTGCTGAAGGCCATTATATTTCATTAAAGAAGTCAGAAAGCCTCTTTTTTTTGCTGTGGTAGTTATTATATAATTGATAGATGTTTTTAAAATGCTTAACCCAAGCCCTGAGCTTAACAAAAGAACACAATACAGTGAAATACAAAACAGAAGCACTTAATGCTGTATAAGATTATATCTATAAACAAAATATGACAATCATATGGCCTGCAGGGTGTTCTTCTGCCTGCATGCGATAGAGCGGTAGAGTTCAAACTTTCACTCTACCCATGTTATGTGACTGGAAATTGTTGATGCTGGGTTAAAAGTAAAATTCAATGAGACAAGCAAAAGTGTTTTATGTTCTTCTATTCTTCTCAAAATTATACACCTGTCTTCCTTTATTCTATACAAGGTTGAAAAAAGAAGACACTAGTATGGTTTTTAGACTCGTTAGGTTTCAAAAAGCTAGTCCTGATCTTAGCACTGGCCAGGTAGTATGACTGAGGATTTGTTCTTCTCTACTGTTAGTGTCTTAGGTCAATATGAAAACTGTATCTGCTAAGGACCAATGCTAGACTAAAGAGATAAGTCAACAGTAGGCTACAGTAGATGCAAAGTGGAGACAAGATTAAAAATACAAGGAATGTGGAATAAAATTGGGATTTTATTATTTTGAAAGGTTACAGATTGTATTCATATAAAAAGCTTTGTAATGGAGAGGAAATAGGCTGAATACAGATGTTAAAAAAGCATTAAATGATTTTAAGAAGTGCCCATAGTAGACAGATGCTATTTCAGACATGACTGAAAATCAAAACAGAATCTGGATTCAAGAGCCAATGACCTTAGAAGAACACAGGAGGAATGACAACTTCTCTTCCTTCTGAAATTTTTTACTTTTTCGGTCCTAATAATCTTTTTTCCCCCCTCAATGAAATAGATTTATTGACTGATTCTCTAGGGAAAAACAAACAAATAAAAAAGAAAATTGATAAAAGATAGCTGTTGGGAAACAATCCTGAAATTTGATAACCATTTTTTCTTTGTTAGAATGATAGCAAATTGCCAGTGAAACAGTCTCTGCTTGAGAGTTAGGATGAGTAGTGACTTTTTTCTCACCTCGTCAGGGTGAGTGAAAGTCAGGTTCCTCAAATGAACCATGGAGTTGCAGTTGTATGTTTGGCTGTCAATTTGTCACAGGGTTCTTGAATGGGTGGTAGATATTTTATAGCTTTTTGTGTTCATCCTTTGTAAAAGTGTTATGGGTAGAATGAATTGTTCTTTGAGTAGCCATAGCCAACACGACCAGGAGTATTCTTGTTTTTTCAATAAACAGGAAAGGAATGACAAGCATAACACTTGTGTTTTAAAATATTCTTTTCTCTTTCACAGTAAAAAAAAAATGTTCAGTGGTAGAACAATAAAAATTTGGGAACTTTTATATGCATTCCTGTAGAGCTCTGCCTTCATATATGGGACCTCATAGCAGGGTTAGCTGCTCCCCTGGTACAAGCTAATGTGAGTTTTAGCACAGACAAACAGATACTGGGCATAGCAGGTAGTTTCAGCAAGTCTGCAGTGAATTGCTTCGTGAAATGCCAGCGTGAATGGTAGAGTATGAACATGCTTCTTTCCCAGTCTCTTCCATCTGTCTCCTTGCCTCCCATCCCGAAATTTATATGTGCCTTGTAAGTTGAAAATGGACCTGCCCTTTAAACCTTGAAGCAAATTGTTTAAAAGTCCGTAAAAGCAAAAACTGTAGTTTAAATTATTAAATTAATTATTGTTCATTTATGTTAAATCTATATTAAATGCCACTAAATTAAAAATCATTAAATGGGAAACAAAAGAGGTCTTCAATGGCTATTATATGGTGAAAGAGAATAGCCAGCAGTTAGCAGAATATTACTGTATGATTACTTTTTTCTGTTTGCTTTGCTGCAATTCTCTGCATCTTGCAATAATATTATTTTAATTACTTTAGCATAGTCATCTAATATTTATCCAGGACTTTTCATCCTGATAAATCCCCAAACATTTTTTTTTTAATGATTTAAAGATAGGGAATTAATTCTTTTTTGAATACCCAAAATGGTATCACTAGTTTTAGTGGTGATGTAAATAGACCTTAAGGCAGGGAATGAAGAATGCATAGTTAATTTAATTGTAACTTCAGCTCACGGTAAACAGATTCAGTGTTGAATATGTCAATAAAATATGCCTGAAAAGACTGGGTCAAAGAAGGAGGATTGCAGTGCTCTTTCTGATAACTGCAGGAATTGAGGTGAAGCCCCCTGTTATGGAAAACTTAGGCATACATCTAAGCAATAGCCTTGGGATGGTTAACTGATTTGCATCACCAGAGACCATTGCAGCGAGGAGCTCCTAGAGTTGTGATGTAATTCATCTGTTCTCTACCTCAGTGCTGTGAGCTCCTTAGCAGAACTGTGACTTCACTTGGAAAAGTAAAGTAGCTGGAGAGAGTCCAGCTGCAAGCAATTATAATGATCAGCAATATAAAAGTATGCCTTTAGGGAAAGATTGAGTAAACTAGGGTTGTTTAGTCTGAAGAAAACTGCACTGAGGGGGGTTATGTTAATCTCTTTCAATACAGAAAGGATTATTCAGGAAAAGAACAAACTGTTAGGCATAGTTAATTTGGCTATTAGGAGGAGTAGTGGATTTGAATTACAGTGAGAGATAGCTAATGCAGACATGAAGATTCTGAGGATGAGGATAATTAAGTACTGGGCTGCCCTGGGAGCCTGGGCAATCTCCAGGACTGGGGGCTGTGTGGAGCAGGTGAGCTGTAAAGATTGATTTTGCGTAAGTGATTTAGAGATGGGGCCATGAATTCTAAAGTTTTCTGGCTTTCATTTGTTTGGTGGGTTTGATCTCCTAATAATCGCCTCAAAGGCAAGGTCCTGTATCCCTTGAGCAAATGCTGGGAGGCATACAAGGAACTGGACTCCTATAGTCAAAGTTTTGTGAGTGAATACAAGACTGGCTATATCTTTAGCAAGAGCTCTAGAAGAAAGCCATGAAAGATTTATTGAGTTGGAAACCTGGTTACTTATTTAGGATCTTCTTTTGCTTCAGGTTAGTGCATCACTTTAGTGGGTAAGGACAACTTTTCTATCAATCCTTGGAGAGTTTTCCATTCACATACAGGACTCCAATTTGGACTTATTTTTTTACATGTTAGGTGCTTAATAATTCCCAAACTGATTTAAGTTCCCTCATGTGGAAAACAGTTTATTATTGCAGCAGTGGTGATTTTTTTCACTTAGATCTTCTTTCCCTAACACTTAGAGAAGCATTTTCCCTGTAAACAAAAGCAATTTACCAAACAATAGTTAAAATGCATCATTAATTATACAAGACATAGGAAAAGTAGGATCATTACCATTTCTTACTTACATTGTTTTTGGAAATATTTTTTTCCTAAATAGCTATTCTGTAAAATTGCAGAAGACTGCCCAAAGAATTTAGCTGTCATGAGAGTACATTGATATTTTTCTATTTTTCTGTTTATCTGGCCTAGTTATGGTCTTTTTATTTGTTCTCAAAATATTTAGTACCTGAAATCTCCCTTTGCATTACAGAAGACAGCTAAAGGGATCTCAGGATCCCTCTAGCCCTTGGATAAAGTGAACATCTTCTACACTTATGTTGTTCCAAGGGTGAAGACTTTGCAGCTTCTGAAGGCATTGTCTTTCATTTTTTAGCTACTCTTATCTCTCTGAAGTGTCTTATAAATACCTAACTTTACTCCTTATTGCTATAATTTAAGCCTATATCTTATTTTATTCAGTGTACATTGAGCATATCCTCATCCTTTTCATGTATTTGAAGACTGTTGTTTTACCTTCTGGCTAAGTTATTTCTTCAGGCTATACAACAGGAATTTGTTCAATTTAGTCACATAGATCATGTTTTCTAGACATGCTTCTGATCTTTCTGATTTCCTCTGGACTCCCCATCTGATTCTCCTTCAAAGGGAAACAATGATCTAACCTTCAGAAAGTGTTATGACTGCAATCTCACTAGTGCAGAGTACAGGAGAAACATAATTTCTTGTAGGCATGAGTGGAGAGCAGCGGGGGGGAACATTATTGTATCTGTCTGCATTTATCTGGCATTTGCCCCTTTTGCAACAGTATGACATTGGTTCAATATATCACAATCTACTAGAGCCCTGAGTTCTCTTTTTCTTCTGAAGAGCTGCTACTTCCATCCTTCCTGACCCATAATGTACTGCTAGTTGTTAAACTGTGTGCTTCATTTTTTCAGACTCTGCAGTATCATTTGAAATAAGAATTCTGACCTTCAGCATAGCTTCAGCCTTTTCCAATGTTACTGCCCAAATCTGATCACCACATACGTTATTTTATCATCCAAACTGAATGAGTGGTTATTACAAGTATTGAATAATAGCAGACTAACAATAGACCTTTCCAGGCCACACCCTGTGACATCCCTTCCCTTCTGACAGTAAATCAACTACAAATTTTATCTTTCTGTGGCTTTCGGATATAATTTGCACCTGGCCCTTAGGGGCTAAATCTGTTTCACTAGGTTGCTTATGACTGAGAGTGTAATTTGAGATGGTGTCAAAAATCTTTCTAATGTTAAGATAAATGACACCTGGCTGCTTGTCTCTCATCCACATTGCCTGTTACCCTCTCAATGTAGGAAATGTGACAGCTCATTGATGACAGATCCCTTTTGGCTGTTACTTGTCTTGTTTGTTTTCTCTGTGTTTTTGAAATGTGTATGTTTACTTCTTTCAGGATTTTTCTTGGAATCCAAGTCAAAATGAATGATTGATAATTCCCTGTCTTCTTCATTCCCTCCCTTTTCCGAATGTAAGCACTAGGTTTCCCATTAGAAAATTCTCCATACTTCCCCATAAAGTCTCAAGATCTTTCTATCTACTCAGTTCTGTAAATATTATAAAATAAATCCCAATATGTTCAGTCCATATGAAACCCCCTCACTTCCTCTCATTTTGAACATCTTCACTTATTTCTTTAATAAGAAGTATTTTTGGTTTTGGTTTGTTTTTTTCCTCCTGACTAAATGTGTCGTAGCACTTTCTTTAGCTTAAACTTCTCCCTCGTGCTTGTTTTTATTCCTGCCAGATCACTAGGTCTCTCTGCAGAATTTTCAATTTAATTATTGACTCTTCCTTCTAAGCAACAGCACAGACTTGGCAGCAAGAGCTCTTCCCCTGCTGCTGGAAATCTCAGTATAAAATACAGTCTTTTTTCTCCCTGTTCTGAATTAGTTCGGCCTTTCACACTTTTTGTGTGTGTGGTTTTTCTACCTGTCTGGAACTGTGTTTAAAGGGCCAGTGTGATTTCTTTTGTGTGATGTAGTGCCGAAAATTCAAAATCATTAGCATGAAAAGATCTGACTCTTTATGAAGAGAAACTGGTAAATAAGATATATCCCATTATAGTGGGAAACCATCTTAAAGTAGTGTCCAGATATTTAGGATTTTGAAGTGTTTCAGGGTAGAATGTACTACATGTATTAACATCTTTTTTTTTTCCTAAAAACATGTTGAACAATTGTGTCAGGAGCAATTTAGTTATAGTGTGTCTTTTTTTTGAGACGAGTAAATAAATTTGATCTCTGTATTTTAGCCGATTTTGTCTGTTCCTCAGAGTCAATTAAGGTTTCTGAGGTGAGGGCAACTTTTCCCAAAATTTCAAGTGCTTCACTTTGCTGAAACATTTTTTAGGAGCTAAGCTGCACAGGATATTTCAGCTCTGTTTTATGTTACTCTTTGAGAGGTCGGTGATGAAGCCAATGCCTTTTTGCTGTCTCTCTTGGTGTTGCTTTTGCTTGGATGGAAAGCTAAGGAAATAGATGCAAAATTGCCCCACTTTCTTCTTTCAGTTCCCTTGTTAAAAATCTTTCTTGGCAAAATTTCCTCAAAGAGCCCCTGTTTGGAGGTATGCTATGGCTGCTGACTATCATGCTGCTCTGTGTTGCCTTATTAGTTTTAGGATGTTCTGTTCTGTATTCTGCCAATATTCTGCTCTCTATCTTATAGTTTGACTATGAATTCTTTGGGATTGGGACTGTAATTTTTCCTTGTAGATTTGTATAGCCCTTAGTGCAACTGACATCTTTGTCTGTGAGCAGTATGGGAATAAAAATAACATATTATCTGTGTGTTGGTATTAATTTGCAGGAAGGGTTGTGCAGGATGGAATTTAGAAGCATTCATTTTTCAGTTTCATGCACACAGTGCCTTTTGCTCTGATCAAGAAATAGGAAATAGATAAAACCACTTAAAAATAACAGGGTAGGATTAAGACTAAAACAAGCCTATCAGCATCTTTTTCTTAATATTGAACTGGGGCTTTTTGTGATTGGCTAACTTCTAGTTTTAAAATAATTAAATATTAAAGATAAAAACTGTGACAGGTCATCCTCCTAAGAAATAATGACTCGTTAGCATAACTATACTAAAATTATTAGGCTGAACTAAATCAGCTGAAGGTCTAGCCCAGTACCTTTTTTCCACAGGCCATCATGGGGGACAACAGGTCTTGTTTTTTTAAACTCAGCTTTAACCAATACAGTTATTAAAAACATGCCATTGTGAATATTTTTAATGAAACACTGAGATTCAGGAAACTATATGGTCTTAAAATTAAAAAAAAAAAAATCTATATTAAATTCCTCTAAATTTAAATGGCAACTGTGCTCAGCCCCTTGTGTTCCTTCTGTCTATGCTGAGCTGTGAAGTGGGGGAGAATCTGAGGGCCATTGGAATTGAAAGGCACCTGACACAAATTGGAGGGAAATACAGTAGCTATGGAGCACTGGGCTTGGGGAAAGCCAGCTATAACTTATGCAACTGTAGCTAAAAGAAATGGATTTGGGAGGGAGTATGGGTTATGGGTATTAAAAATTTCATCAAGAAATGCAACTAAGCTATTAAACTAGTGATGGGCCTTGGGCAGAACTGAGGAGATTCTCCAGGCACAAAGAAAGTGATGTTAAAAAACTCTTTGCCAGAACTATGCTCCTTTTCTCAAAGCACTAAATTTTTCAAGGTATGCTTGCAGGCTATTTTCGCATGATCAACTGCAGGAAGAAAAAAAAGTACATCAAGCATTATGGTTCAAATGGCCTTAGTAGTAGAGCTGATCAAAACTAATCAGTTGACAAAAAAATGTGATGGTGCAAGGTTTCCTCTCAAAAGCCCATTTATTTCAAAATCTGGCAAGTTTTTGGGGGGTTTATTTTGTTTGTTTGTTTTTGATTTGAGTGTTTGTGAACACAGAATCATCTAAGTTGGAAAAGACCTTTGAGATCATGAAGTCCAAAGTATGACATAACATAGACCATGGCACTGAGTGCCACATCCAGTCTTTTCTTAAACACCTGTTTACTTATATAGGCAAACTATTGGCACAGTCTGCTTTTGGTAGCATATAATGACTTCAATCTCTGTGTGTACATCATGAGTTTTATTTGTAAATGCTCATAAAATTCTCTTCAAGTGCATGTCAGGGACATGTAAGGGCAGTAAGGACCTCTAGGTAAGGATATGCGATAGAGATTATCTATGTGAAAGTGGTCTGCATAAAGAATAATTTTGGACACCTGATTTTCAGCCTGATACATTGGTACTAGTTATATGTTTCCAAAATATAGAAAGTAGACTACTGAAAGCGCTTTCAAAAAATCTGAAGTCTGCCATTGTCAACTAGAATAGGATATTTCTGTGGTGGTGTGTTTTGGTTTGTTTGGATTCTTTGATTTGGTTGAGGGTGATTTTAGTCTCTTTTGTAAATAAAGAGGCTATCTTCAGAAGCAAGTGCTTGAAAATTAATTGTGATTCATGCTTTCAGTAAAGCAAAAACATTGCATATATTGAAAAGAAGTGCCTACGAGATTTCTGTAAAATTCCATTTGGTGGTTACACAGTGCAGTAACTGGAGCTGTTTACTTGATGACCTGCTAATCATTGCGCTTTGTGCTGTCTACTCCCCAAGGCATTTGAGAATAAAATGATGTTTCCCAAATATTCCATCCACATTAATGTTTGTTGTTTGGCAAATTGAAGAAAGTATTACACTGCAGCTCCTCCTACCTTTGTACCAAGTATCTGCTAGGGCCAGGAATTCTGTACCCCATCAGCAGAAACCAAATCATGGTAGGGGGAAAGTAAAAGTAAAAAAAAAATTAAAAATAAAAAGAAAAAAGATCAATCCCAAGCAGTATAAAAGCTAGCATTTTAAGACTGTATAGCACTAATAAACATTCTCTGTATATTGTGATACAGTGGTATGATTACTCCCTGGTTTATGTTACCATAGTGTGTTCTTCTACTTAAGTATTCAGTAGTCATGAATTATATGACTTAATTAGTAGTGTTGGTTTCTTTGAGGTAAAATTACAGTATCAGCCCACTAAATAACATACTTGCATTAATAAAGCAAGACAAGTGTTTAAACTTTTCTATTTATGAACATAAGAAACTTTATTTTTTTTATAGTGTTCTTTTCAATTTTTATGTATTGCCTTAGAGCATCCTTCCCTGGAATTGTTTTTCCCTAGCTGAGAATGGCTTGTTAATATGTTCAGAACAATAAAAATACATTCTCTTTATTTTAGTAATTCCAGAGATTGGTGACATTGCAGTTCTGAAAGCTGGAGATGACAAGAAAAATTTTGACATGTTGAGAAAGCATAGACTTATTATGACATTTCTGGTATTAATTCTTTGAAAATATATTGCTCAGTTTTAAAAGTTGTTTTAGTCAGACTCTAAATTACAAGTAATTATTAGGCAAAAAACCTTATAGACCTGAGAGATGGACATCAGTTGTACCCGTGCTTGAACTTTTTATCCACATTTTAAGCCAAAGTGTCTCCACTGTCTGCATGACAGCTTCTCTCTAGGACTGAAAAGCTGAGATTCAAGAAGGTTAAAAAATTTGCCCAAGGTCACAGAGTCAGACTGAATCAGAGCCATAAAGGCTAAGTCCTAGCTTAGAGACCAAAGCTGCACCACGAATAACATCACCTTCCTTCCTTCCTTCCTTCCTTCCTGTGGCCCAGAACATTTTATATCATACTTGCATATAAATAATTATACATACATACATACATGTAAATAGTATGTAACCATAAATGTTCAAATGTAAATATTCAAATAAAAATGACATTAACTGTTTTTCCTTTAAGGAAGCTGTGAGAGAGATACGTGGTTTGCCTAGGAGGAAATTTGGGCAGGTGGATTTACAGTTAAGAGAAATCAGTTTCCATCTGGATTCTGACAACAACCTGTACTTTTGATGCTAAAGAAAAAGAGAAAAAAAATATTTGTCTTGTAGTATTTTAGACTGATCCTTTAATACTCATCAAGCTTCTCAGACTCCTTCTCAAACTGATATTAGACTGCATTTATTTTCAACCAGTACGTGGTAAACCCAAAGATATAATTCCAAATAATTCTTTGCGGAACTCTTCGAATAGCTATATCTAAAATTCCAGAAAATTACATCACAGTTGTTAGGAAAAACATCTGTATAGGGTTAATGACGTAAATAGTTTACAGGTAATGATTGTGACTTTATACTGCCATGGCAATCTGGAGTAATTCTGAGTTTTGTATTATTTTAATATAAATTGTATTTTTTATCATTGACTTACTTCCCTTCTGCACATGCCTACTTGTAAGTTTGGTCTGTAGGTATACCCAGCTTTTCTCTAGAGGGATAAGTCTGTCTGGCAGATTGAATGCAATAATCATTATGTTTAGACTCATAATGAATTCCTTTAGTTGAACAAGTTTCAGTTTAATTTTGGATTTTAATGGTTCAGATGGCTTGATTGGACAAGGTACATTAAAGACTTTAACTTTTACTGTGAGAATAGATATATTAGACAATTAGAAAAGCAAATACTAGATTAAATTCCTTTAATTCACTCACTTGCTATGCTCCTTTGATGGACATTTTTTTCAGAAGATAAATACTTCAGGAACTTGAGATTAAAATAAGAAAAAAATTTAGTGATAGTTGGAGGTGATATTTCAGTTCTTTGTCAACTAGGAATCTGGATATCTATTAAAAGTCATATGACTTTATATGTAAGACTCCTGATGCTTCTGAAAAGTCTCGGCTAAATGAGTACAAAATAAGATGTCTGTCTGCTCTTACAATTACCACTTGCATTACTTTATCCAGAACTCATACAACTCTATTTGCATAATCAGAAACATTTAAATATTACCCAAGCGATGTACGCTGAAAAACACTCTGAAGGTTGTCCAGGTATCTTTGTATTGTTCATGGGTTGCTGAATTAAGTAAGCCATTAAGTTTCTCTGTAAAACTTAAGAATGGGAAACAGAGTGGTTTTGTACACATAAATTGGACACATAATTCAGAAATTATATTTGACCTATTAACAGCAATTTTGATCAGTCTCCTCCAGTTGCTGAGGGCATTGCTAAATGAATGAGTTGCCTGATTATTGGAAGAATGTGGGTTCCAGGAATGTGAATGTGCTCTTCGTACTAGATCATGTCAATCTTGTATTCTCTTAGCCAAGTTCTCACATCATTAATTTTTTAGCTCTATTATTAGATCTTAGAGGGAATTGTGTTTGTAATGTTCATGAAGGGCAGAGGTGTTTATTTGGTTTTGATATGAAATGGCATTTTTTCTGTATTGTAATGGTTTAGTGAACTGTGAATCTTAATGCTGCACATTAAAGCAAATTGCAGCTCAATCAGGCAGATATCTCATGTAGAGATGATTTGTATGTCAATTGAAATAGCAATGAAGCCATTCTCTTTTTGTATCATGATGTATTTCATAGAAAATGAATACATCTTACAGACATGCTGTCAAAGTATTTCTGATGTTTTCAGTCTGGTAAGTATTGGAATAGTAGGAAATGGAACCACATCTTAGGGAAATGTGAGGTATTTCATGATAGCACATCAATCTGTTGGATGTTTTGCAAATTCAGAGAAGCTACTCAAATAAAATTGAAATAATGTTTAAACCATTACTAATAATAGATACAGAACTAGGCTATCCTGGTCCAGCTGATCTAGGTGATGTCAGATACATTTAGCAACAAATTTTGCCTTGTAATATATCATACTGTAGTGAACCACATCTAGAAGATGTCACATGAAAATGAGGTGACAAAATAAGTCTTCCAGAAACCATGTTTACTCAAGGCTACTTAACAATCTGAGACCTGCTCAGCCTTGGCAGGGTCTGAGCAGTATAAAGAGTGCTGCAGACCCAGACATTTTAATCAGTAAGAGCTGAAGAGATGCAGAACTTAATCATTTTTCAATGTCAAAAAGCACCTTCTTTTATGTGTTTCTTTTGTCTGAGTTTGCCCTTTTTTTCAGTTTCTTTCTCCCATGAGAATCTTCTTTAGAAATGTGTGCCTGAATATCCCCTGAAGTTAGTTTTGTAACATTTGAACTTCTAGATCACTTTAGGGCAAGTTTTCCAAAGTATTTATATTGTGAAAACTGCAGATGGAAGCATAGTGGGATTTTCAAAAGCAGTTAAACAGACAAGGCACTTAACTCTCATTTAAATTAATTAGCTGTACTGAGCAAGTTCCCCTTGGCACTTTTGAAAGTTCCACTGGTAAGTGTTTATGTCTACATAAAAAATTATGACTTTCAGAAGAGGCTGAGCATCCAGCATCTCCCTTTAAAGCTTAACTATTACAGGTTTTCAGTATTTCTGAAAATTATAATTGTCCTTTGTTCTATGTTCCCAAATTATCATCCTTTGTTTTCTTGTTTCTTAACAGTTCCTGCTGTAATTTAATGTATAAAGTTAATCTCAGAGAAGAAGTGGGATCAATAGTACTACCTCATAGAGAGAGAAAAGTAATGACATGGGTGAATCTTCTGCACAAGTTCAAGAAACTGAAATCTTTCATACCTACAATCAGTGAAAGAACTGATAGAGCTTTAAGACTATTGTTGTAATTATGTTTTGTACTGCATTTACTTGTTACTTTTATAGTATGCAAAATAATAGCTCAAAAACACATTACAGGCAAAGAACTGCTGCAGTTTGTGGACAGCTGGGAGTGAACCAGATGACCAGAATTAGCATGGCTTTTTAGTTATTAACTGCTGCATATACAGAAACCCTTAACAGACCTGTTCAAGTGTAATAAAAGCCCAGTGCTTACTCTGAGGTATAGTTTCCTCTGCCCTATCCTCTGCCTTTACTACATGATTGTCTAAGTAGCAGTCTGAGGATAGACACACATCAGCATTTTGGTTTCAACCAAGAGTCAGCTTGTGAAATAAATCTAATTATTCCCACTTAGCACACTCACTCATTGTGGAGTGTGTCTTGAGCTACGTGAATCGGGATGCTTTTGGCTGAAATGAAAAGAGAATATGCCTTCCAGAAGGCCAGTTAATCTTCATTAATCATTACCACTGTTCAGACCACTGGACTATTTCAAAATTAGGTCAATACAACCTTCTTCTGCAGACTCCAAATCAAATACAGACCAGAGGGAACATCAAGTCCTCAGAATCAACAGCTTTGCTCTGCCGATTGGTTCTTACTGTGGCACATTGCTTGTTATTGTAGCTATAAACTGAGTTGTCAGATGGTTGTTCTCATGGGAGAATCCCATCTTTCCACAAACTTCCAGAATTAACATCCTACAATGCCAGAATTTTCTCAGATATACAAACATCTTGAAGGGATTTTCAATTTCAAACCCTGGCCAATGTTTCTTGGGACTATATCTCCTCTTTCTTCTTAAATAGAAAATGAAATACAAAACTAATTAGCAAGAACTCATAACATTTTATTTAAAAGCTTTTTGATAAATCTAAGTCACCCTAAATGTGTTTTTTTACCTAGAAAATTAATCCAGCCAATCCAGATTTTAAAACATAGGATTTATACCTTGTAAAATCCACCTGCCCCAGCCATTCATTCTGGTTATTTTCTACATTGATTTAGAATTTTTTCTATGTTAAGAGTCTATTCTTGCTTGAATTTCTTTATCACTAACCAATCAATAGTGCTTATATTCATAATTAATTTATTAGGAAAAAAATTCTTTATCTTATGAGTTTGTCAAGATTCATAACTTCATGTAATTTATATGCTGGAAATTACAGCTTTTGTAGTTTGTGTCAGATGTACCAGAGTGAAAAACATAATATGAATCTTTACTAGTTACCTTCAGAAGTAGGACTGTATTATTAGTTGTTGCCAATGTGATGCGCAACCTGAGGCACTTAAATGTTTTGCCAACCAGGACGCAATTTTAAGCATGTTTTTGGTCAATTAAAATACTGTCAAGACAAAAGTATGTGAAATCATAAATAGCTGTAAAATAAAAGGATTTTCTTTTTTTTTATTATTTTTTTTAGTAAGGTAGAGGCTCTCAAAGACAAAAGGGAATTCTCTGTACTTATCTAAGCCATCGATTCATGATACAGTAAATGCGACCCTAGGATGCTTAATGCCAGATAAGAACCACTGTAGTCTCATGGTATTAAATACTGATCTGGTGTAAACTCACCTTGCTAGTTCAAACGTGTTTAAAAATTGGACACCTAAGCTTTATCCTGTCAGGCTTTCTGCTGGATGAGATATTGCCTGTTCATACCATTCTAAATTTATGCTGGATAAGGTGTTGTCTACTCTCCTGGTGATTCTGTATTGTGTGCTATAATCTAGCCAATATGTAGTGCTGTTCTTTCTGAGTCATCCCAAATTTATCCACAGATCTGGATTAACGACCATGGCCTACTCTTGCCCCCATTATTGTAGTATGTGACTAAATCACAAGCTTTGTATTTATTCTCCTAGCAACAATGTGAAGGAGAGTTGTCTTTCCTATCATGCTGATTTCATCATAGCATGTTTTCTATCATGTCTAGTAGGTGAAACAAAAGGCGTTTCCAAATGTGGGCTTTGAGGATTTCGGTGATTAAAACTGGCAGATTGTAACAGAGGTGAATTTTTTCTTAGCGTGTCAAGTGCTCCGCTGTAGCTCTATCAAAGCTGTTTCATACAAAACTGGGTTATTCTTGTGGGTTTTAGGAAGCTAATTGCTTAAATTATTTTCTTTTCCATAGTCACCAAATGATTTATTTTGTGTAGTCATCGCAATCCTTGATATAAAATCTGGTTGACCTCTGGGGATTCAGGATACCCTCCCACTGAAGTCCTGGAGTGACTCTGAGGGTTCATAGAGCTGGTTATAGGAACGATTCTTGTCTCCTTGTTGCTGTGTGGTCCCTTGCTTGCCCCTTGGAGTGAGGAGCAACATCAAAATCCTCCACCAAAGGGGCACAGAAGAGATGAGGAGTTGGGCTGCTTTTTGCTGCTTTATTCACCCTGTGCAGTGCTAGTAACTGGTGCTCTGGCTCTCTGGGGAAAGCAAGTAAGGCCAGCAATGCTACATTGTGATTTCCTCTCAAATCTGTTGAAAAATTGCTGAAAAAATAAACTTTAGAGGCCAAAATTATCCCTTTTTATAAGCTGTCCTCATTCTGTCCTCCTCCAGAAGGAACTGAAAACATTCCTGACGCCTGAAGTTTTGTTACTGATGTTTCACTTAAAAATAAAGCCTCCAAATGAAACAGAAGTGCTAAGTACTTAATAGGCAAGAACAAGGAAAGTCCTTTGTCCTTGAGCGCTCACCACCTCACAAAGGAATGAAAGGTGGGGCCTGAAGAAACAAGGAGTGGTTCTGGTGCTACAAGTGGCTCTGCCCTGCCCACAGCTCTGGTTCACTCTCAGTGACCTCTGCAGAACAGGGTTGGGCTAAGGACAGCTGGCACCAAACTGAGTGATAATTTTAAGTATGAAGTTCTTTAAATCCAAGAGTTTCCTATACAGATTTTGTTTGCAGGGCATGCAGGAAGAATAGATAGGTGGATGAAAAAAAGTATATTTTGTTAATGTTCTGTAGTGGAGAAAGCTGGGATTTCTAAAACAAGATTGCATTGTTCTGTCCTACAAAAGGATCCCTGGACTTTTTATATCAGGAGAACTAAAGCAGTAGTCATGACATCTTTTTCCAATATTATTCAGAAAGCAGTATATACTTATTTTAAACTTCTAGAAATATAAACAAAACACTTTTGAGCATTTCAAGGCCTTGAAGGTGTAAAAGTATAAAATATCCACATTCTTGGAAGGGGCGGCATCACAGATCTTTCATTTCCGGCACTCTTTGTTCTGCCAGAGCTGATGCATGAAGATTTTAATCTATTTCTTTACTCTACCAGAAATTCCTCTGAAGCTCACTCTGAAAATAGACTTATTTTGTAATTAAATGTTTGAGAACTACTGATATTTATATTTGCATGTGATTAACTTTTTACAGCACTGCGTATGGGGCTTTTTTGCTTTTAAACTAGCCTGGAGTCAATAAATATCTTTACAGATGTCAATTTGGTCAGCAGTAAAGAGGTAAATAGAAACTAATGACACTCATCAAGCCTGTGGCATGAATGATTTATTGGACACAATCATTTAACACTTTTTTAAAGTCAGTGCAAGGGAAAGAAACCGGTTTCTTATTATGGTAAACTGTATTTGTGCTGTCAGCAAGTAGTGATTTATGACAAACCTGTGGCCAGGATTAGGATATTATAAATGAAGGAAAACAGAAGTCTCATTAATTTTTTATACCCACAGGTAGAAGACATGCAGTGGGCTAACAGAGAACGCACACATCCAGCATCTGTCTGCAGCCTGCCCTGTAAAGCTGGGGAGAGAAAGAAAACCGTGAAGGGAGTGCCCTGCTGCTGGCACTGTGAGCGCTGTGAGGGCTACCATTACCAGGTGGACGAATTCAACTGTGAACTGTGTCCCATCAATAAACGACCAAATGCCAACCGTACGGATTGCCAGCTTATCCCTATAATCAAACTGGAGTGGCATTCTCCTTGGGCCATCGTGCCTGTCTTCATAGCTATTCTCGGTATAATTGCCACCACCTTTGTGATTGTGACATTTGTCCGGTACAACGACACGCCGATCGTCAGGGCCTCTGGGCGGGAGCTCAGTTATGTGCTCCTGACTGGGATTTTTCTCTGTTACTCCATTACTTTTTTAATGATTGCAGCTCCTGATACAGTGGTCTGCTCATTTCGAAGGATCTTTTTAGGACTTGGCATGTGTTTCAGCTATGCTGCATTGCTTACCAAAACAAACAGGATTCACAGAATATTTGAACAAGGTAAAAAATCTGTCACAGCTCCCAAATTTATTAGTCCAGCTTCTCAGCTGGTGATCACTTTCAGCCTCATATCGTTGCAGCTTATTGGAGTCTTCATCTGGTTTGCTATCGATCCACCACATACCATTGTAGACTATGGAGAGCAGAGGACACTTGAACCAGAAAACGCTAGAGGAGTTCTCAAATGTGACATTTCAGATCTTTCTCTCATTTGTTCCCTTGGATATAGTATTCTCTTGATGGTCACATGCACTGTTTATGCTATTAAAACAAGAGGGGTTCCAGAGACCTTCAATGAAGCAAAACCCATTGGATTTACTATGTACACAACCTGCATAATTTGGTTAGCTTTTATTCCAATCTTTTTTGGTACGGCCCAATCAGCAGAGAAGGTAAGTGAAGATATGTTTACATATGAAAACACTGCTCTTTTTCTGTTTTCTTCTCTCAGTAATTACAGCACTAAAACATTTTCACTCTTATGAATGAGTAATTCTGAATGATAATGACAAACAAACTGTCAGAATTCACAGACAATAAGGTACACGTTTCAAAAGGTAGGTTTCCTATATATTAACACAAGAAACATTGTGATTGTTGTGTGACGGGCATAAAAATGTTGACAATTTCTCAATATAACCTTAAATGACTGTTTCTTCTAACGTTTGTTATTGCCCTTCAGTGATGCTGTGGCCTGTTACATGAAGCACTATCAATCTTTGTTATCATCCGCAGATCTGATAGAACTGGTTGCATTCCACAAGTCTAAGAAGATCAACTTACATTTGTCAAAAATAATGAAGAAAAATGCTGGGGCAGAATGAAAAGAATTACTTTTGTCTCTGGTTGACACACAAAACTTAAAAAAAAAAGTAAAAGAACCAAAAATAGATTAAGACGAATAAATGCTGAACGAAGTGTGTGTAAAATCACATGAGGCATAATTCACTAATTATTATATCAGTGCAAAAATAAAACACTTTCCTGATATTTTAATAAGAAATGAAATGATTCATACTTGGATGCAAAACACATCAGACATGTAACTCTCCTTCTCTCAGTTTTAATGGGAAGGCAGAGGTAAATGTCGACTGTGTGAGTTTTTTATTGAGCTGGCAGTGGTGAAAATGACAAGTTGGGCAGGGAAAAGCAATAATATTAGCATCAATCTTCAAAGTGGCAAATATTTGATATATGGAAAATCTTAAAAATAAGAAATTAAAGTCAACAGTCTTTTACATAAATTCTTGTCTTTCCTTCTAGCAGGTGTTTTTTATAATGTTTTCAAATATATATTTTAATTTAATTGGAAAAGTCAGCATGTGTTCACTTATAATTGTGCAAAGATTTGACATGTCTCTAGTTTAGAGACAAAGGCACCCTTGCCTGTGGAATTAAATAACAGTTCTGTATACTTTGATAAAACACTTCCAATTCAAGAAGAAGAATTGTACGGGGGAGAAAGTGTGGCAGAAAAAAACATTTCCCTCACTAAAAATTGAAGCAGGCTTACTAAATTGGATCAGACTTATTTTCACGGCTTTTTGGATTAAGTCAGGGGAAGTGACTACCAAGGTAATGGCTTATCACAGACAGAGTAAGTAAAAAAATCTCATTTGACATAAGAGAACATGTTTAGGTAAATTGTTTTTAGGTTCTGATTTTTTTATATGTGTAGGCCTAAGTCACAAAAATTCTTTGTTGTATAAATGTGTGGTACTTTTAACAGCTAGGTCCAGTCAGGTTTATGGCAAGTATTGAACAAAAGAATTGAGTCTTGAAATAGGAAATATTTCTCAGTTGGCGACCATGCAGTGACTTTGATTTACACCATTGGTTTACCTTGGCTTGTAGTAAAGGATGATTTGGTTTCAACCTCTAAAGACAAGATTAATGAACATCTCTTCTGCATTTCTTTTATGAAACCCAAGACTGAACACACAAATGATGCTAAATTACAGAGCTTCTAACACTAAATCTCACTTGTTAGTTGCCTTTTTTCTTTCTAAATTATTTTTCTTCAGATAATGACTTCAGGAGGGAAAAAATGCTAATACAAATTCAAATATTTCTTTACAAAATGCTTCTACTTTTTGCTGCAAATAAAACCATGCTTCCCCACAGAGTCTTAGACATCCCAATAACAGTTTACATATTCCATACAATTAAAATACTTCTCTGAATGGGTGTCGTGGTTTGACACGGGACTAACCCCAGGCATGCACAAGAGCTGCTCTCTCACCCTCCCCTGCCAGAGCTGAGCAGAGGAGGGAAAATGAAAAAAAATATTAATGAACACTTCATGAGTGAGATAAGGACCGGCAGAAACACTTCAAGGGAGAAACAGGCTCAACTTAAGTTGCAAAGTGAATTTATTACTAACAGAATAGAATCAGAGGAGGATAAAGAGAAGTAAAATGAGCCCTCAGAACACCTTCCACCCCCCAGCCCCTCCCTCCTTTCCACCGACAGCGCAGGGACACAGGACATGGGGGTTTGGTCAGTCCATCACCGAGATGCTCTTCCAGTGCTCCGGGAGAGGAGTCCTTCCCTGTGAGGCCGTGGGGTCCCTCCCACGGGAGACAGTTCTCCATGAACTTCCCGGCGTGGATCCACTCTCAGGAGCAGCAGCCACACTGCACCAGCTGCAACCTGAGTCCCTCCCATGGGCCGAGCAGTCTTCCCACAACTGCCCCGCGTGGGTCACTTTAGTTCATGGGGTTTGGTCTTTTAAGGATGAGTTTGGAAGCGAAGGCTCTCTATCTCTAAAAGCAAGGGTCATCTCTCTGTTCAAGTTCCTCACTAGATTACAGCTTTTCACTATCCACGCCCTCCAGTTTGAGCACTCTTCCTCAC
>VZRO01006622.1:281341-370137 GCA_013397915.1 Daphoenositta chrysoptera
GTTGGGCTGTACGTTGGAGGAAAAGCCCTTTTCCTTTGATGCTGCCAGTTACTTGATGTTTTCCTGAGTCTGAGAAAGCTGGAAATCGGCTCCCACCGGATCTGTGCAGGGCCATGCAGAGTGGGGGAAGGGAAGCCCCTCCCAGGTCCTGGAAGCCACTCCGGTGGTCTCGGCCGTGCAGCTCACGGGTGCTCCCCAGCTGCCCATGGCCCTGAGGGGGGGTCTCCCGCAGCATTCCAGGGACTTGTGCCCTGGTGCCGGGGGAGAGGAGGCTCGGGCCGGCTCCTGAGGGCCGGGCCTGAAGCCATTTTCCCTCCCGCCTCCTCCCTTCAGGAGAGCTGGATTCAAAGAGAAAGTTCCCGTGCCTCCAGCAGGTTTAAATATGCAAAACTGGAAAAGCATAATTGGATCGAGAAACTGTCAATCAACTCAGTTCCAACCCATGACACCTTCCTTTTAGCATTTTTGACTGGTGGATAAATCATGTTTGTTCACAGATTGTTATCACATCATTATTATCAGACATAATTTATTATATTAATGTGGAAATACTTTGCTTTGAATGAGAAGATGAATAATTGTTTCCCATACTGCGAAAGAAGAGAGGTTTCACTTTCTGCTAAGGAAAGACCATAAAAAACACTGAATAATTTCTTTCTTCTCCAACTGGAAGCATTTGCGAGGTGTAATGCAACAAGGCAGATAAATTTTAATGTATTTCCAATTATTCTGACAAGTCTGACCTGTCTTTTCACAACTGCAGTACAGCCAAAACAAATTGTAATTTTATAGTAGAAATCTTGCCGTAAATTAGTATCCTTATGATCTTACTATTGCAGCTGTTTTCATGCTGGATTTACTGTTCAGTGGATCTTATGCTTATATACCTCTGGTTTTTAGTGACACGAAAAGAAATTAGAAACAATACTAAAAGTATTCCACTATTAATTTAACTTGTAAATTACTGCTGTAGTTACCAAGATAAAGAAATTCAGTTCTCAATGGGAAGAAGAGGTAGTTCCATGAGTGTAGTAAATATATGTTCATTAGCTTAAAGAAAACATCTACTAATGATAGTTCAGGTGGAGACCCCTTACTTCTCTCAAATTTCTGAAAAAACTACACAAATAATTTTTTGTGTGTGTGTGTTTATGTTATGAATTCTTGATTAAATGTATTCCTGTGACTGCAAGAAAACAGCATCTTAATGATTCCTCAGACTGTGTTAATGAAGGGAACAGCACTGAACTTGTTCCTCACCTCTAAGCATTCTCTTCTAATCCTGATCATATTCAGAGTCTCGCTCTGCAGGTAGTCCATGCAATAAACATCATAGGAAAATGTCCAGGCAGGCAACTTATAATTTTAGCATTTCTTTCATTTTATGAATAATGTTTGGCTTGAATAAACTAGAATCTCTAGTGCCAACCCTGTGCATAATGTGAAGATTAATCTGAGTTATATTTGAAATAGTTTCTCATTTTCCTTACTAAAGGAGCAGAAGTTAGAAGACTGCTGAAGTGTTGAAGTGCTGAAGTGATACATTCCACATTCAGCAGTTTATCATTGTTCAAAACTCAATTTCTGCTCTCCTAATGTTTGTTTATTCAGAATCTTTAGAATATGGGAGGACTTTCAAGATTATAAAAGAACTATTGGTACTTGAATTTTGCATGTCTAAAGTAGAAGATTTATAAGGAACTGCTCAGAAAACTGGACTTGTTTAGCTTGTTTCTACAACTTTCTGTAGCGAGGAGGGTGTTGTTTTTTCTCCCAGGTAGCAAGCAGCAGGGAGAGAAAATGGCCTCAGGTTGTGCCTGGGCAGGTTTCGGTTGGATATCAGGAAAAATTTCTTCACTGAAAGGGCGGTCAAGCACTGGAACAGGGAAGTGGTGGAGTCACTGTCCCTGAAGGTGTTTAAAAGACATATAGATGTGGCAAGGGACATGGTTTAGTGGTGGACTTGGCAGTCTTAGATCAATGATTGGACTTGATGATGTTAGAAGTCTTCACCAGCCTAAATGACTCTATTACTCTATGTTTTGGAACAGAAAATTAGTTAAAATTCACCAGATTATCTCCTGGAAATATCCCTCCCTCTCACTGGAAATCATGTTAAGAATGGAGAAGCTTTTCATCCTGTTTTCTCGTTTCATGTTTTTTTCAGTTGTAAAATTTCACGACCTGAATAATTTCTCTGTTTCATAATTTCCTCCAACTCTTTACCTAATATTTGGCAGAAATTAGGACTTTGTTGTTCTACTGTAGGAGCAGAGTGTCAAAAAAAGGGCATGAACAAGAGTGTGACCAAATTGCAATTTATTGCCCAATCTTTCTCTACTCTCTTTCTGTCTGAGAGGAAGTTCCTTGCTGCTTGTTTATCCCTGAGGCAGCATGTTCCCCTCCAGCTGGAAGATACTCAGTGCAGTGCAGGCCATGGCAATTGTTGGTCCACCCCCTGGCTGAAAAAATGGTTTCAGCAGCCCCCAAATCTGTTTTCCCTCCCCAGCCTCCCATGAGTTAGTGTTAGAGGACAAAGGAGTAGTCATACTTCTCCTGGGTGGCAGTGTAAACTGCAAAAGGTACCTGTAATGAGAAACCAGTTAAATATAGAGATCCTCTTTTCTTTCAAAAGCTGCTTTGTGGGAACCCATTCCAAAAGGTGTTTCTTAGGAAAAGAATGTGATTACATTTTTCTTTTTTAAAAGTTTATTAGCTGATAACTGAGACAAAACTGATGGACTGGGTCATTTAAAATATTGTAGGCATTTTGAAAGCTTTGTTCAGTTTCAGCCTATTCTATCCTTGTAAGTTGAAATTGAACTTTGGAAGCAGTGCAGTTCTGATATTTAAAAAGCATAATTTCAAAAGTTTTAAACTGTTTCCACTTTCTTAAACTGAAAAATGTCTGGACTGTTGACTGTAACACCAGCCTTGCATTAAAAAAAAAAACCAAAAAAAACACTTATAAAAAGACTTCTGATGAGTTTTCAGGCCCAGTACTGACTTATTTAAAAAATACTACTTTTTAAAATTTCTAGGCCCTGTTTAGATTTTTTTAATTCAGCGTAGTGTGTATCCAAGTTTCAGCAAGTGTTCTTGCTGAATGGCTGACTTTGAGCAAAGTTAATCCATATGTAATTTTAAAGACTGGACTTCATTGTTTTAAGATATGCCTATTGCCTTTAGATTGAGATTTCATTTCCCTGTTTACTTTTATATTAATGAAGCTACTAGGATTTTGAGTATGTACACCAAGAACTGATTTTAATTATAAGTTTTCTAGGAGGTTTCACAAAGAGAAAATGCCAGCTCCTCCAAGAAATATAGATAAATATATAGATAAATATATCTATATATATCTATATATATTTATATCTGTATTATATCTATATATAGATAAAAATAAAGATATATTTTACTAAATACTCCATTTATCTATTTTTAGCTCAGTGAGACGCTCATGTGTGCACCTGAGGGTTGCAAACCCTTTTCATTTCTGCATAGTTGCATGTCGGTTCCAGCATGAGCATTGAGCTGGCGTACCTAGCTGTATACATTGAAAAGATGTGCACCTGCCACATAATGGAAGACACTGGCATTTTGCTTGTCTGACATGTTTGCTTCTAGCCCCATCATGAATGATGGCTCTTCTCCAAAAGTCAGGAAGGAGCTGCCAGAAAAATTAAATTTGCCTGTGATCAGCTTCCTACCCCATCCTGGGGAATGCCAGAGAGTTGGTAACATGCAGATGAAAATGGAATTGCGTGCTAAAAAACTTTAAATAGATATTTTTGGCTACTTGCAGGCTTCTGTGATAAGTAATTCATCTTAACTGAGAAGAAGAAACAATTTTGTGAAGCACAGATAGCTAAATAAATCTTCATATTTTTTGTAAAAAAAATTATCAGTAATCAGAGAAAGCAGTTTGTGACAGACCACAAACGTTTCATAGAGATAATATAAAACAATTGTGCTGTAGATACTGTATTTCTAGAAATCAGATTCGCCTCACAAAAAGTATTGATCTTTTGGCTCTGATTTGTTCAGTGACAAAAATCCGGTTGTCTTCAACAAGTGCAGTTTAAGATAAATCCTTCCGCCATTTAAAGAATCTTTGGATTTTGGGGCACTGCAAGGGCTGATTTAATTTACATAAAGTAAAACTAGTGATAACACAACCTGTATAGGAAATATCTTTAAGCAAATTTTTCACTCACTGAAAAATGTTTGTAAGTAGACAGGAAGAGGGACTTTTTTCAGCTAAGAGTGATATGATAAACCCACATGCTGGAAAAAAATGCTATGGGTAAGACAAAGTTAATTGGAACTACCTTTTACATTTATACTCTTTTTAAGACAAATAGAAAATCTTTAAATAGAACATTGTTTAGAAATTGTTTTGGAAGTATTTCTGGGATGATCTTGTGAAACTTCATGTTCTTGCTAGCTCTTGCCAAGTTGGAAGCAGTTACATCAATAGCCTTTGTTGTAGCTTTAACAAGGCTTGTACCTTACTGAAAACACGTAAACACATGTATGAAAGACAGGAGAAACAAAGTGAAAAGGCTTTTAGCTTGTCTCTGAGTACATATTCAGCTTCTTGTCTTTCTTATATCCCACTACAAGAATTCCAATTTTGCATGAGTTTCAGAACAGTATCAATATTTTGATCTTACAGATAGGATAAAATTCTGTGGACTGGTGAGTTGTCATGCACAGGCTTAGCCTAAATAGCAATGCTTGTACAAGCTCATCACATACCACATCTTGAACTTGACTCCAGTGCACCACCACGCTGCTGAACTTGATCACCATTAGGTGATCAGCGCCCAATGAAAGCCATTTACCTGGTGTTTCCTTTAGAAATAACATTTTGAAGCACAGTTATGGTGACTCAGCTATAGTACTTGTTAAGGAAAGCACAGTAGATTGATGTATGTTTCAACCCCTTCTGACCATTCTGTTAAAGAATTGTTATAATTTGTACAGCTGAGACAATGTCAGTAAGTTGGACATCCTATCAAAATAAAAGATCCAGACAAAAAAAAAAATCTAATGCGATATAAGCCCAGTAAAATTTGTAACAGAATTGATAAATACAATAAAATTCTAAAATTTCATGTAAGGGACAGTGATTTTTAAATTCATGTCTCATAAAGATAGAAATACCAGCAACCAGAAATTATGCAAGTCTGATTTCACACGGACTAGTGAGCTTTATGCTTACTCTTAAAACGCAAACTAAGTCTATTATGGGAATAACTATTTAATTAGGTTGTTAATACTGAATATGCCTGTGAGTGTGTGTGTAAAAGTATTTATTTGCACATAACTGTAAGCTCTTTCTTGCATGAAATGAGAATAGCTATTATAGAAGGCAAAAAGCAGTGATTTTAATATATATATAAGAAATTTGTATTTTAAAAAAAGTCTTTAATTGGTCATATACACCTATTTTTTTAAGTTTATCTTTCAGTTTACAGTGAAGCTTCCTGACAGGTAATGAAATGACAATAGAGAGATCCATGTGAGCTCATCTAAGAGAGTCAAAATTTAACCATAGCAGAACATAGTATTTTTTTTTCCAGTAATCCAAATAAAAATAGATTAATTATGAAATATCTTTTTAAGTTTAGACATTCATTTTCAGTGTGTACATAGAGTTTGAATTTTTTTTTCCTGAAGTGGTGCTTTCCAGATTTGAGTGTGATTTCATAATCAGTCAATTTACCAGAAACATGACTGTAGTAGAACAGTCAAATGATTGTTTTCATGGTGATTACCAAGGTCGTGTTCATTTGATATTGTGAAGCATATGGATGGGATTGAAGCAGTGTTATCAGGCTCATTGATAGAACTAGTGACACTGCACCAGCATAAATCTATTTTCTACAGAAAACACCCTTATTTATACCATTGTACAATAAGAATAACTGAACAATGAAGGGAAGAAAGGCAAAGTACTTGATTTTCCTTTTTTAAACTCCACTGAACTCAGATGGAATAGATTAAGAGCAAGTATTCACAGGTATTGTGAATGCCATTCATTCAGGTACTGCAAGACACTTCCAAATTACAAAAGAGCAAAGTCAGAAGGAGATTAGAGGAGAAGAGGGGAACTATTTATGAGAAAGTGTTCAATGGAAAATAAAGGAAAAGATTTTTAGCTCTGATGCTGAGGAACACACTACATTTTGCAAATGTCTTTTCTAGAAGTTAGAACTCATAATTAAATGAGGTATAGCAGAAGAGCTCACAGCAGGCGAAGCATCTATCTCCTAATCTAGTCATCAAAAAGACACAGGCAAACCAATGTGGCATGATGCTGAAATTGGTCCCAAAGCCCAAAACTGCTTTACAAAGAGTCTCTGTAAGGGAATTGTTTGCACCATATGTTTTCCTTAAGAACTGATCTACTGAAAGGGTGCTTTAGATTATGATACAAACTGAAGCAGCTTCCTCCAGAACACATCACCTCCTATCCCTTTGAGCCATCACATTGCATAAAATTTTACTGATCAACAAAGATTACATACTTCCATCAGGGCTTCCAGATTCCAAGTTGGAAATTTCTCTGCTATTCCTCTACACTATTTGCCTTGTCAATGAGGCTTGTAATTTCTTTGTTTCCAACCACTACCACAGCTATAACCTTTGTCCTTTTCAACCTTCAGCTTTTTGCTGTTTAAATCCTTTCTTGTTTCCCTGCTTGCTTACTTGACTGTTCGTCCAAGATAGAGCAGTCATTGCAGCTAGTGCTACTTTTCTTCCTATATCCCAATATCTTATACCCTTAATGTCTTATATCCAAAATCCTTATTCTTTTTTGTGTGACTTAGGACTTAGACCCTCCACTTATCTCCGTGTCTCTTCCTCCTTTTCCTCACTGACATCTATGGTAACATTTTGTTATTGGTGTTTGTTACTTTCACTCTAAAATTCAGATGTTTTTACAAACATTTCCTTCCTTCCTTCCTCCCTTCCTCCCTTCATTCCTGTCTCTCTTCCTTCCTCCTTTCCTGCCTTCCTCCCTTGTTCCCTCCTTCCTCCAGCATTCTCAAATCCGTCCAAGTTCTAGTTCCTTTGTTTAGTGCTCTACCTCTGAAAGGTTCTGGTAAAAGCACAATCAAGTGAGTGAGAGTTTTGCCAGTGATGTCAAGAAACATTGATGCCCGAGCTGTTCCTTTAATACTTCCTCTGTATGCATCCCATTCATATTTCAAGCTGCTGAAAGCTTTTCTAAAGGGACCTGTGTAAGTTAGAATTTTGTGCACCTGTGTTATATAAGAATATAACTGGGGAATTTTACATTGTATATAAAAATTTCATTTTTTATCTAAAATATAGGTCGTATTTGACTTGGCTTTAACTTGAGCTGGCTATCCTGTACTTTTGTGTAGTTTTAATAAACAGCCCATCTGTGTTTGAATTTTCCTGCACACGAGGAGAATGGCATAAAAAATACATTACAGGCAGTTCTGGTTTTCTAAGCACCCAAAACAGGGAAAGTGTTAAGTACATTATATCCTTAAATATTACTTTAGCGTAGAAGCTTTTAAGCACAAGGGAGGCATAAAATGAGGAGAGAGATATATGTGGTGTACTTCCTCCTTTCTCTTAGGCAGGGATGTAACAAGCAGATCTGGTTGACTGACTGTTTCCCTGGGGGTTTTTTTTTGGCTTTTCTCTTTCCCTTTGTACCCATGTAGCCCTATATGGTAGTTTGGCAGGTTTCATGCCAGACTGGGGGCTAGAGGGAAGCACTGGCATTGCTCCAGCTGCACTTGCTTTGAGAAGGTGGTTCAGAGCCAGACATTTTAGGATTTGACCATATTCATTTTCTCTCAGGGTCACCAGAATATACAAGGAAATGTCAAAACTGCAGTTGAACCAGACTCCTCTATGTGACAAAATTTAATGTGGTTTCTACACCTCATTACTGGAAAAAGTTATTTGTGTTTGAAAACAGTGACAGTAGGCTGAAGATCTACTCAATAGATTTTTTTTAAATTGAAATGAAGAGATTTTTAAGTGCTGTCAGTTTCATCTTATAGAGTGTACTAATACCTTGCAGAGCACTGTTTGACTGTAAGCCTAATTAGTAATTTCTGTCTCCTTTACATGACTGAAATAAAGATTTTTATAAAATTATGCTAGAATTTTTATGTATTGAATGAAAGGATTAAGCCTGATTTTAATTCTCATCTGAATATTAACACAAGCTCTTTGTGACTCTTTGCCCATTTATGAACACAGGCATTCCTCTTAATGTTAAAGCTGCTGTGCACACATATTGACAGAAGACTAGACTCCTATGGCTGTAAAATGAAACCATCAGCACCTCTCCAACACATGTAATGCCTGAAAGCCAGTGCCAAGACCTATTTTTTACTGCAGTTAGCACTACCATGCTGTTTAAAATGACAGAGTATAAGCAACTAACTTAGATCTAACCTGTCAGGTTAGCCAGCAGTATTGTGCTTCTGAGCACCAGAGTACTTCTTTTCAAGTGATTTATTCCCTTTTTTATTCTAACTTTTTCAGCTCTGGTAAACAATACTCTCTTCCTCCTACAAAGCCACCCACTTGGTGAAGTATATTTCACAGAGGCCCCACACTCTATGCCTTATTGACTTCTTGTTGAAATAACTTTTTCAGTATATTCACAGCTCATCTCTCTTTTTTCTTCCCTTTGATGTCTTAGGTTTTTAACTCTTACATTTTTCGAATTCTGTATTGCCTAATGTGTAACTCTGAGATGCTTTGTAGCCTTGTTAGCTGCTGTTCTCTCATGCTATGATAGACATAACAAAGCCTCTCTGGGCCTGCTCTTCAAGGACACCCAGACTGTACAGGCCCAAAGCCTCTAAAAGGAGGGGGCAAGCTGGGGGAAATTGCAAAGTTTTAACTCGTGAATTTATGCTGATATGCAAATGGACCAAACCTATAAAGGTGTGGGAAACTCGTGACTCGTGGTCCATCTTGGAGTCCCTCTTGGGGTCCAGCCTGGAGCCTTTGCTTCCCAGGGTGTACCTTTGAAGGCCTTTCCAATAAATACCCACCTTTATTCCTGTCTAGTCTCTGTTTCTAGGTGGCCTCTCAAGGCATCACCTTAACCAAGGCCTCTTTCACTTATTTTGAAGAATCACATGTCTTTCCTTGAGAAGTTTAAGTGTGCATGTTTTCTTATTCAGGTGATGACTGTATTCTGCTCACATTCTAATTAAAGTTTGTGAGTAATATCTGTGTTAAAAATGAAAGAAAAATAAAAGAAAGCCCTGTTACTTCCTTGAAGCTTCAAGTACTTAGATTTGTCAAAGAACATTAAGGAAACTAGAGTACATGTAATTTTCAAAGTGGGCCCTTGTTGTCCTGTTTTTTTTATTTACACAAGTCATCCCCTGATGCAGGGGGTGAGACAAAATATATTTGTCTGCAGTTTCAGATAAGTCTGCTTATTTCAGATGAATAAACAGCTGTCTAATTGGAGATGTAGCTATTTCACAGATACAGAACTGTTGTTGAGGAAATATTTTAACAAACAGGTTGGTTGTGTCTAGGGAGCCATTCTGGCTGGAGAGAACCTTAACAAAAGGAGCTAGTTTTCTTGGAAAGGCTAGAAGTCTAATATTTTAATATGCCCAAGATATTCTGTTATATATTCAGCCATCTAGCACTTGATTTCCTAGTTCTGACAATTTTGTATCTACTGTATATATACAGTTCATGCAAAGTTCAGGTCCTTTATATTGTTTGCCTATGCTCAATATGCACAAATGACATATTTCCTTGTCTTTGTTGTGATATATTCAGTTGTGTTCTAACGTTACTGAACAATTTTGAGAGGAAAAAAGTATCCAGTAGCTGTTCTGGAAAGTTTATGGAAGCAGCAGATTTCTGTTTTCACTGAACAACTTTCCTGGACTTTTTCCAAATGAGTGACTAGCTAAAGATTGTCATGAGAGGTCTCCTAGGACTGCACAGGGAGAAAGTTTTAGTAATGGCTTTCTTTTTATTTCTGTGTTCTGATTTGGTTATGCAAATGAGGAGAAACTAGCTGTCAGTAGATGGAAAATTATGTGTGGGAATATTGAATTAATTCTCAGCAAATAGTGTTTGGATCACTTATAATGTTAATTAAGGTGGGCAGGACATTTGGTGGAGTCATTGTCCTGAAAGTTTGCCATTTGGACAGACTTTCACATGATCACTGTACAGAAACTGTAGCTGCTTAGTACCTAGATCCCAATTTTTTTCACAGCATGAGAATGCCAGGTCAGTGGTCTTCCCCTCTGTTGCCAGTATTCCTACAAGTCCCGGCATCTAGCTCTACTTTCAAATTTCAGTTTAATTAACAGTTTTCCATGTTGGTTTAAGGTATGTTAAGCGACTTTTTCGAGTCTATATCCATGTGTTTGAAGACACAATTGCATACCCAAGGCATGCAGGGGAATTGTATAGCAAATATTACTTATGGTTGGGTTTAATTCCATGATCTTCCCAGCCATTACTACATGGTCATCAGAAGTGCTGTTCATCAAGAAAAGGAACGGAATGGAATGGAATGGAATGGAACGGAATGGAATGGAATGGAATGGAACGGAATGGAACGGAATGGAATGGAATGGAATGGAATGGAATGGAATGGAATGGGATGGAACGGAATGGAATGGAATGGAATGGAATGGAATGGAATGGGATGGAACGGAATGGAACGGAATAGAATGGAATGGAACAGAATGGAACAGAACGGAACGGAATGGAATGGAATGGGATGGGATGGGATGGAACGGAATGGAACGGAATGGAATGGAATGGAACGGAATGGAACGGAATGGAATGGGATGGAACGGAATGGAACGGAATGGGATGGAACAGAATGGAACAGAATGGAATGGAATGGAATGGAATGGAATGGAATGGAATGGAATGGAATGGAATGGAATGGAATGGAATGGAATAGAATAGAATAGATAGAATAGAATAGAAATAGAATAAACGGAATGGAATAGGAATAGAATAGAATAGAATAGAATAGAATAGAATAGAATAGAATAGAATAGAATAGAATATGGGTCCTTTACCATAGGAGCATGTAGGATTTGTGAATTCATTTCCTGCTGGGATAGTGACTGTAGAAAATGGAGAGTCATATTTGTCAAGGCTTTTCAATACTGCCTTTGGAAATACTTGTTATCCCTGAACTACTGCTGAGCATTGTCTCTGAGAAGCCTGCTCTGTAAAGGAGCTAATTATGCCAAGGAACCTACGAGGTTTCCGTGAATTTAGTTTTCCAGTGGATTCCGGTTCCAGTGAAGCTTGAATTGTTAATTCATATAAAAAATTTCCACTTGAATGTATGGAAAAATATAATTCCAAGATGTCCTGTAGCAAGTTTATAAGGTACTGTTCTGGGAAATATGAGACAAAGTCCCTCCATTCTCAAGAATGGTTGTGAGGCAAAACAACAATATCTTAACAAGATTTATGATGTAAAAGGATGCCACCATCTCTTCTGTATCTCATAGCTTTATTTGATTTGTTTTTCTTTCAAAGGCCTGAAAAGAAAATATATTATGCAATGATAAATAAAACACATATTAATTACAAATGGTTAACATTATTGAGTTTTTTTTTTCTGTGAGCAAAACCAGAATAAATGTATCTGATTCAATCCCAACCAATTTTTAAATGATAGCTTATTTGCCAAATCAGAGGAAAAAAAATTTCATTGACTTAAGTTCATTGTCTTGCAGCCTTCCCCCACAGAGTGCTGTATACAATATTCGGCACTAGCCCTAGGGGAAACTCAGCCTTCAGCTACAGTTACTTGTAAATGGGAACTGATGACTGACATAGAAAAACTGCACAGCTCCTTTCCCAGGAGATAAAGGATATCTCAGGATATCTCCACTGAAATGATTGCTGCCCTTGAATCTGTTAGTGCCATCAAAAAGTATGACAACAGTCTTTGTCACTGGTGGTTCCATGCAGGATTCAGTTCAGTCCTCTCCAAACGCACTGGCACCCGAGGCAGTACGTGTTGGCTCCCAGCTCTGCCTGGCATTTGCGAGCAGTTTGTTGCCTACATTCCTCAGCAATTTGATACAGCTTCGTGATCAAAAGTCCGGATGTACCTGAATATAAAAATACAGAATGGGTGCTCAGCTGTAGAAAACTTTGAAGGGATTCTACTGTGGTAGGAGTTTTGTCTATCCAATGGATAAGTATTTTACTTTTATAATGTGTACATGACCTGAATGCAGAGGAGTAAGAGGCTAAACTCTTGAGTGCCAATGCACATCACTGTGGTGTGTTATACACTCATAAAAGTGTGGAGGTAGATCCACACTATTAAGTCTATTAATTCTGCAGATAAGCCTTCACACATCTTTCACAAACCAATAATCTAACAATGTTCAAAAATAATTAGATTATAATGATAAAATAATGCATAGCAGCATTTTTTAGTGCTAGAAAAAAAAATTAAGGGACAAAATATCATATTTGAGGGCTTAATACAGTCTGTAGTGATTAATAATGAAGATAAGGACTTCAGAGAGTGGCTTTTCCTAGGTTTCTTTTATACCTTCCTCTAAAGCACCTTGCTTTGGCCACTCTAAGTCATGGCATTTGACCACATGGATCACACTTCTAATCTACTCTGGTAACTTCTACATATCTTAACATTTAAAAAATAAGGTATGTTTCATTTTATAGTATATATTTCTAAAAATAAAATAGCTATTTGTAGTAGAAGAATAGAACTGGGTGGGTTTTTTTGTGTCACCATTTTTTCCTTCCTATTGGTTTCCCATTATATGGCATTGCCGTTATTGTTTATAAGCTCCTGAAAAGCTTTTATGAGCTTTTGAATTTTTGTTCCCCATCAGTTTTTTGCAACCCTATTTTATGTGAGAGGTCTGTTCAATCATTCCATACAAAAATAATATAGTAAAACTAAACCCCACCACCTCACCTGCAATCATAAGGTAGCTGTGGTTATGAAAAATATTCCTTCATATAGAATCATGTCTTCATTTCTTCATGTTTTCATCCTGAAGTTTAAAATTTGTATTCTCTGCAGCTAAAATAATATGCATCTGTAAACATGCTGTGATTTTCCACTTGCATAGCAACAGTATACTTTTTAAGTGGAGACAACAAATGCTCAATTATTTGTGATTACTCCAAGATGCTTTCATCTGATAATGCAAACCACTGTGTTTAATACCTTTCAAATGCATAATGTATGACTTTTCATCCTAGTGGAAGCTTTTAGGTTTTATGCAGTTCATGAAATTTCCTAATCTGACATAATTGTTGTGGCACCAACGGTTTAAAAAGTACCTCTTCTTTTAGAGGAGCCTCCTAATCTGCAGGGTGCCTGTTCTGACAGTTCTGACACTGAAAAGTGCTGTGTGGCTTGTGGACAGACTGCTTAGTTACTGCCTTGGAGGTGAAATGGGGACAGTTAGCCTCCCTCACTTGGCCTTTCTTCTGGCTGTGTCTGTCTCACAGATTTTTTTTTTTTCTTTCTGAAAGGGCTTGTGTCCTGGTTTCAGCTAGGGTAGAGTTAATTTTTTGCTCAGTAGATGTTGCAGTGCTGTGTTTTTTAAAAGTAATAAAATGTATAATTGCTGTAGGAAAGTCAGTTTGCAGTATATTTCAATAAAAAAGGTGAATGAGATAACCCCTGCTTGTGCTTACTGGTTACATGGTATTTGTACAGAGTTGGTGGATAGAGCTCAATGAAAAAAAGGAGTACAAGATCATAGTGTAATATGCTAATATAAAGGAATACAAGAGCCCACTGTAAGGGAGACAGACAATGCAGTTTCCTTATGGCAATATTTGTTCTCCAGACAGAAAAGCTGGGATTTATTTGACAGTATGCAGAGATGTAGTGTATGTGAACATAGTCACCCTAGGCTTCCAGTCAATTTGCTGGCTACCAAGTCCAGGTTCTTACTAGAAACTGTGTTTATAATGATCATAGAAATGTCAGTGTCCACCTGTCAATGGCTTGTCGGTCATCTTTTCACAATTACAAGTGCTGTATTTATCAAACATTGTGTCTCTGAACACGCAATGTATGGAAGCTTTCAAATATAAAAGTGAATGTTACAATAGCACAGAAGCTACCCTTTTATATCTGCTAAAATGGTTAATATATAGTTATTACCTGGGATTTAACAAAACCCCATAATAATTGGAGTCCTTATAGTACTTCAGTGGTCTGGAATGGTGACCTTTAGGCAAGCAAACACTTACTAAATTATACAATAATTTTACTAAATGTCTTAGCTATGTCAATTTTTTAACCTTTGCATAAGCCATAAGCATCAGCCCTGTAGCTTCTAATTTTTATAGAGAACATTACTGTGGTTGTTGAATTCTTTCTCAGAGGAACTGGAATGCATTTTACATTAAAAAAGTAGCTTTAAGGAATATTTCATTTTTTTTTCCTTTTTTGATTATCAGAAGACATATGATTTGATGTGACTTCCAGAAGACATTATTATGTCTTTGCACGTCTCTGATATTCTATATTACTTTGCTATGATAAGATAAGTTTTTTGGTAGTTTATCCCACACACGTTTTCAGTCAATCATATTTGCACACATATAATCTGTCCATTTAAAATCCTGTTTTTATTGCCAGATCCTTTAACAACCTGTAACTTCTGATAGTTTGTAGCTATGAGTTATCTGACTTTTTAGTATTGACAAGAAAGAAAAATGAAAAATGTATGAAATAGTGGAAGAACTTGGTGGCAGAAACAAGCTTTGGCAGAACACTGGGAAGATACTTTGTTGTCAGAGGGGGAGCATGGAGGTAAACTCCCAGTTCTGTTACCCATGTATTCAGAACGGCCTGACTGCTGCAGAGTCACAGGGTTTTGAAAGAATGAAAATTAGGGTACTTTTTACCCCCCAAAGGTATTGTCAGAAAACCCTCACAGCGTGATACTCATAGGAAAATAAAAACTTCAAATGATGGCTAACTTGAAAGATTTGACTGAGAAAAAAAGAGACAGTTATTATTTGAAAGTACCCTTTATAAATTGTGTTTATAAAATATGAAAGAAAGCTTTTTTGGTCCACTTGCAAAATGCATTTAGCTTTTTAAGAATGAAGTGGTACAGGGATATATTAATGTAAAAATACCTGTTGACAACATTTAAAACTATGGATTTCCTTAGATCTCTCTTGTTCTCAGAAACTTTCTTTGCACACTCATAAAAACGGTAGCAAGGAGCTTACTGTTTCCTCAGAAATTCAAAGGTAAGATTTACAGGCTTCAGCATCTCCTATTGCAGGTTGATTTGTCCTGTATCAGGAGGTAAAGTAAAATGTATCACGTTATCTGACCAGTGCTCCGTTTTTTTTGTCCAGAAGGCAAGTGCACATTGTAGTTTTAAGGGCTTTGGTTGAGTTGCATAGACTTCACAACTGGCAGCAAAACTACAGCAATTTCCTCATCTCATCCCTTTTGGTATCAGTACTATATATACCTTGTAATGGGGATCATCAATAAGCAATACAGTGAAGTCAAGAAACAAGGATGACCATGACTTCATTTGTGCTTCATTCAAAGCTGCCCACCATGCAACGTGGTGTAAACAAGTGTAGACACTTGAAAGAAACAGCTTTAAATGCTGCATGTGAAATGCTGAAATTAGGGCAGGTCATGTGTTGGCAAAGTGAGATTACAACATGATAGTCTATCATTTAAAAAAATGCAGGAGTGTCTGGTTGATGTGTTGCAAACATTCACAGACAGAGTGCTCGCTAAAGAATCCACTAATTGTGGAAAAAAACGTTGCATAGGGTGTTGCTCATGTGGAGATGCAGTCTTTCAAACAGAACAGTCTGTCATTGACTAGGTCCTCCCAATGGCACTGTCAGCTGGTTCGGATAAGTCTCCCTGAACTGTTTTTTTTTCTGGATTCACCTCTTCAGCAAGTGCAGAAATTCTCCCATTTTGCAAGGCTGATTTTGGACTGCTTGGGAACTGATGACTAAGTATGCTGCATGTCTACAAAAACAGAGCCCTGCTTACTGTGCTACATCACGATTATATGTAAAGTGCTAACCTGAATTTCACCCTCATGTAACAAACTTAACTTGAATTCCATAGATGTTGCCACACTGTTAAATCTTTTCCAGCTTTTGAGATAGCCACTCTCTGTGAAATGTGTGTGAATAAGCTACTGAAAGAAAAAATGGAGCAAAGCACTGCAGCTAAAGCTTACATAACGTGTTGTGTTAAAAATCCTCAAATTCATTTTCCTGCCCTATTGGGCCAAGATGAAGAAGCACATATGGTGAGGAAAGCCACTTGCTGTTGGGAGATCTCTGCATTCCCTCTGCACAGGGAGGAACAATTTAGCCTCATCCCTCACTCTCTTCTGTTAATCTGGCACAAATCAAATGCAAGAGACAGAGCGTGAATGTGGATAAGTGAGAAGATTCAATTTCCTGTCTCATGTGGCTAAACGTTTCTTGTTAAGTGTCAGGTTTAGAGCTGAGTAAACTGTGGAATAATATATTTATGGTTCTCTTTATACAATTTGACTTGTGATTTAGTAAGCATCCTCCCTATTTTCTTACATTTCTGTTACAACTACAAAAACTGTAGTTTTGCTTGAAGCATATACATGGACACTAAACAGGCATTCAGCCCCTCTTTAGCATTCCTGGTCTTTTGTAGATTTTGTATTTTCATGGAAGTGGAGGAAAATTATGAGTAATATGGATAAAAAAAGTGGATTAATGCAAAATATCTGTAACACAACATCAAATAAAAGAAGTGCTGTGTATGTATGAGCAATATAAAAATTACTTGTGAAGACAACAATTGTATACCACCTCCTTCCTCAAATTATGGTGCAAGAAGTCATCACTTGAGGGCAAATGCCCATGGACACTTTTAATTAGCCTTTAAACATGCCTTGGGAATATTCAAAGAGTAAAAGTCAGGGGCTGGCAGTGATTGGGGTGAACAACACTGGCAAAGGGAGGTTAAGAATGGTGGCAGAAATAGAAACTGATTGGTAAGAAAATTACAAGAGAAAGGGTCTGCAAAATTTGCTAAATATTGTATCTGATTTATATTTCACTCTTCTTTTTGCCTTTCAAAGGTAGAAACACAATTAACATAAATTCTAGAGTTCCTATTTACAGCCCAAAAGAAGCAAAAAAAGTGCAGGGCTGGGTGGAGGGGCTGTGGGGAAGGACAGGAAATTATTTTTAATTTTCTAAGTGTTCCCATATTTCCTGTCTCCTATTATATCCTTCATTCTAAAGTACTCTTAGCCTTCACCTGAACAGTCTCAGGGCATTAATAATGATTTCATTCAGTGTTCCTATTGGCAAAAATTAGGCCATCCAATCAGGGAAGGCAGTGAAGGCAGGATACTATGTCAGTGATGCAGGCAACCTGTCAGATAATAACAATCTAAAAATGCTTTCAGAGAGAAAAGAAAAAGAGGTTACAGGGAAACAAAGTAAGTGTCCTGAGCTAAGGGTTCATTCTTAAAGGCTCACGAGGAAGACAGTGGCTAGGATCACTTGGGGCTACCAGGGGATTTGTGTAACTTGAGAAAAGGGCTTTCCTTTTCGAAGATATTTTATCATGCACTATATATTATTTTACCTCTTAGTGAAGCTGAATGGATGGAATATGATGGGCTTATTAGCTGTGTTACACCAGCAAAGATATATTTTGGTTAGAGTTGTCATGGGTCATCTGTTACTTCCATACAAAATATTGCCCAGTACTATAATAGTGTGTCACAAACACAATTTACACAAACTACTACAGCATAAAAACAGTGGTGTACTAAATTTGACTGGACTGTTCCTACTCCAGACCAGATTATTTATACAGTTATAAAGCTAAATAATGAATAAAATAACCACATACATCTTACGGCACCATGTTCATTCTTTGTTTGCTATTCTTGGTGATTTCCAAAGCATAAAAAAACAACTTCATTCCTTTTGGAAAATTAATATTGTAGATGGCTGAAATACAGGCCAGATTTACTAACCATTGATAAAATAACAGCAACAGCTAGTTGGTTCTCCAGGTTTGTATCAATGATTGAAGGAAATACAATAAAATCTGTTAGTCTAACATATGGATTGGTGAGGTTCTGCCAGAAAGAATAAGGTATGGACAGTATATGCAATTGTATATCAAAAATATTTAGAGTTTACATATGACCAGCCGTAGTTATCTTATTTCCACCCCAAATTAAAAAAAAGAAAAAAAAAATCTTTGTGCCCCGTTTCAGCCAAATTTATGTAGAAATGGAGTTCCTAAACTGACAGCTAAAGAAGAGAGAAACAAGCTGTGGTGTGAACTACACCTGACAAGATATTATGGGATATTATCCCTCCACTGCAGATGAAATCTGTGAATAGCCCAATATAGGAAAATCTTCAGATAAAGACCACGTCATTTCTCATCAAACAGCTAGAAGAAACTTTTCCAGTGAGCTGCTTGTTTTTGATAAAATCAAACAGAAATCTGTGGTTGTTAAGGGTACTTTTTTTAACCTTCCAGGACATTTTGGTAAGTTAAATACCTTATAGATGGATTTTGTTGTCTGCTGCCATTTTGATCATTAATAGTAGCATTCTTAGGCCATGTCTACAAAGAATTGCAAACAAATCTGGAGAGCAGGAAATAAAGTTAACCAACCCACACTCACATACCAAACCTGACTAATATAGTTACACTGGCAAAATCCCAATGTGTGGTTATGCCAAAAGAGGAAAGCTAATGTTAGTTTAGCATCTGTCGCTCAGTGAGGTGATGTAACTGTGCTGGCAGGGGAGTATCTTTTTTTGGCATGCATTGAGGGGATTTGACAGTGCAGCCCCAGCAGACTGGCTAGTGGCAGAGGCTTTTTAGTTTAGAGAAGCATTGAATTTTGCATTGAAAATTGGGGGATCTGGCAAGGTAAAGTATTTAAATTAGAATAGTCCAAGAAAGCAGTTAAGGAAACCAACAAGGTTGGCTCTTTTGTCTAGCCACCATTTTGTAGGCTGCAGGCTGTATTCCAGGCCATTGAATCAGGTTCACTGAAAGTAAAGCAAATTGATCTTCTCATTAGTTTAAAAGAAAAAAGAGTGCTGGACCCTGTATTTAGACTCATTGAAACCATAACTAGCAAATCCAGTGATAGGTCTTTTTTTTCTTTAAAGACAGAAAATCACAATCTAGTGACTGGCAATTGCATGGTCGTGTTCCATTTGGCATGAAACTGCTCTTTGTAATTCTGTTCTAGAATGACAGATATTAATTATAGTTTAAAAGTAGAAAAAACAGAACTGCCTTTTAAAATGTATTTTAAGGAAGAGGAAGGAAAACTACCTTTTAGGTTTTTTTCACTTAATTGAGTTGGTTTTCCTCCAGAGATGGAATGTCCTATTTAATCATTACAGCAGCTGTGCAACAACAATCTGAATATATAGGAATATAAACCAAAGGGATTTTCTGTTTGAAGCATTGGCAGCATCCTAAAACATACAATCTGTTGAATTCTGAGTTGGCTTTGAGCAATGGATATGTGATACTGAAGAAAAGACTTTATATTAATAAGTAACATTTATAAAATACTTTGAGGACTAGAAACCCTTAATTTATGTAAAGTATTCAAGTAAGATATACCATAAAAATATGGATTATTAATCAAACTAATCAGAGTCCCATGTACTTTACACAAGTTTCTTCATATTTCATTGTCTTACTTTGAATACTAATTTTTTATTGAGATAATTATAATTTAGGTTACTTAAATATCCATAATTAGCAAATTGACTCAAATTCAGGCAAATTAAAATATGGTCCTTATCTTAGTCTTCTTTATTTATTCAAGAAGACAGAACAAGGCAGGTCAAAATGTCAAGCATATACCACAGACATAAAGAAAGAAAAGTATTAATAAAGTCATTGGGTTTTTCAGTAACACCATTCAATTTTTTATAACAGATAATTCAGCAACATGTCTTAATTACTATTACTACTACTATAGGACTTGTGAAGTAACACCTTCTAATTATAACTACTACTGTTATCTGGTCTGTGGTGACACCTTTTCTTTCCCCATTTTCAGATAAGTAACTAGGTAGGACTGAATTTTAAGAACTCTTTTAAAAGTTTAAAAACATTTAGGTATATAAGCAATTCAATTTGTCTCATTTTGGTGCCTAGGAAAATCATTGAGCAAGCCCTGTTGGAACATATTTCTGGTCACATGAAGGAGAAGAGGGTTACTGGAAATAGTCAACATACCTAACCGACCTGATTGCCTTCTTCAATGGGACATCTGTGTTTGTGGATGAGGGGAAAGCTGGGGATGTCGTTTACCTTGATTTTAGCAAACTTTTGACACTGTGTCCTGTAATATTTTGGTACCCAAGTTTAGGATGTTATAGTCTTGGTGGGTGTGCATCAGATAGGTAAGAGTCAGTTTGGATAAAAGGGATCAGAGGGTCATGGATCTATGTCATACTCTGCTTGAAGGCCCCAAGAGGTCTGTTCTGGGACCTGATTAACATCTTTACCAATGACCAAACACTAGATGGTAACAAATTGGGGTATAATTGCTGATTGCTAAAGGAAAGGGTTGTCATACAGGCATGCCTAGACTGGATGGAGGAATGAACCAACAGGAAACCACATAAAATTAACAAGGCAATAATGATGCAAAGTTTGGCACATGGAAAGCTAGAGACCTTGCAATGGTACAGGGTGAAAACTGACTGGGGAGAAATTCTGTAGAAAAGGCCATAAAGGCCTCACAGACATCAAACTGAGCATGAGCTAACAAAGCCATGGTCACTAACAAGGCCATCAGCCTCCTGGGCTCTGTTAACAGAAACAAGTAGGTAAATTGAAGTAAAGGATTATCCCTCTCTACCTGGTTCTCATTAGGAGAAATACTGACCTCCCAGTACCTCCCAAGACACACAGCAACAGACTGGAGCAAGGTCAACACAAAGGACTATCATGATTGTTGGTGGCTGGAGCACTTGCTCTGTGAGGAGAGTCTGATGAAGCTGGGCTTGCTCAGCCTGGAACAGAGACAGCTTTGCACAGACTTTGTGCCTATATCTTGGTCACTGAGAGAATGGAGCCAGTCTCTTCACAGTCAGGGTGGTAGGAGAGAAGGAATCCATGGATACAAATTGAAACAAAAGTAATTTAGTCTGGCTAAAAGGAAAAATGTTTTTCCTCTGATGGCAGTGAAGTTCAAGAGGTTGCCCAGAGAGGCTGTGCAGTCTCTCTTCATCCTTGGGGGTTTGAAAGACCTGACTGGGTAAAGACCTGAGACACCAGGTCTGACTGTGCAGCTGAGCCTGCTTTGAGGAGAGTGTTGGACTAGAAACCCGAGGTCCCTTCCACCCTGAACTAACTATACTTGTAAATGAAACAAAGTCTTTTCGGAAAGAATGCAATCAAATTATTCAGTTAAACTGATTTGGATTTTTGTAAGTTTTTATGGATTTTCAGCTTGAGGGGAAAACGGGTCTTGATCTAGTACAAAACCTCTTTTTAGCACTGAGAAGTCTCACACAAGGGATAAACCATTTTCCTCTCAGCAGTAATGCTGACACCATCATATAACAGTAGATCAAAGAGTATTGCAGCTGTTAAAAAGCTAAGAGATGATTTTACATCAACTTCTCATGGCTCAGGCCGACATATTCCCAAGTTTAGAGTTCAAATATGAACAGCTGGAAACTGAAATCTCTTGGTAGCTGTACTTCACATTCTGCTTGAATCTAGGTCTGTTCTGCCCTTGTATACGATATCTTTACAAGTTGACAACAAAGCTCTCCTAGTCTTGTGGCAGATGAGAACAGTGACTGTACAGGAAGTATTTCAAATCTCTAAAAGAAAATGCACTGGCTTATCTTCTCCATACAGTGTTACCACAGCAAGAACTGACAGATGCCTGAACATCCCATAGTGACAGATTCACCTTGTATGGTTAACTGCATTTGTGACAGTAACATAAATGTTTGGGTCACTCATATTTCCCCAGAGTATGCTACAGCCAAGGCATACTAGAGTCAGCTCTGCATCAGTCACAAGCCCACCTTGTTGGTTCTGCAGTACAATTTATACACATTTACTGCTGCATACCTCATAGACATAAGTTTCTATCTCCTGGCATTGCTCCCAGAAAAGTTTAAATGTTAGGGTTTTATTTCAGGATTAATATTCCTGACAGGTAGGAATGACAGAGGAAAAGCAAATGTTGGATGCTGACATCAGAGATACTCTGATGCTGAATCTAGTAAATGCAGTATTACCTATTGTAATAAGTAGCTGACATTGTAGCTGCTGAGGGTTCAAATATATAAATAATAATAACATATAAGAATTGTGGAAGGACTACACTGTATTCACTGTTTTATTATCTGGGATAAACTAATTGAAACCTCACCAGAGGTTTCACCAGAGAAGGTTGCAGTTAATTTGAAAAAAACCCAACCAAAAATCCCAACAAACCAACCCAAAAAATCTATATTCAATTTATCCAGAACATACAAATAGCAAAAAGAAGGTGAAAGTTCAAAGGATGGTTTGCATGGGCAGAGCAGAGGGTGGAGGGGAAAGGTACATATGTCATCACTGCTCTGCCTTGTTGCTTTCCTGAGATCCTCTCCTGAGATAGCACAGAGATGGTCTTCTAAGATCATATTGCACATTTCTGTGGGAATCAACAGAATCCTGCTTTGCCTTAAGAATCCTCCAGGTAGACAAAGAAGAAATTTAAAGCTTGTCAGAGTAGCACAGAACATACCATGTTTAGCATGCAACATAGGCTCATTCAAAAATCTTATTTGAAAACACTTATTTTGAAAGTCTTTTCCACTTTTCAAAGTGGGCTTTGAAAGGGATGTGGGTTAGTTGTAGCACAGAACATATTGTGTTTAGCATGCAACATACCTACCCTCTGCACTGAAGCTAAGAACCTGGTGCCTGTTTCTAAAATCCAGGTCAGTTTAGTGGGTGCTTTTTCCTGCTCCAGAGTGGGTTAGGGAATTTACAATGGTCTTCTGCAGTGAATAAATCTAACAGAAAATCTGTACTGGAGCAATGTCACAATCAATTACGGAACAAAATAAATCAGAATGACACCAAAGCAAGTAAACACTCAAGTGAGACCTTTAGAGATTAGTAGCAACAGAGAGGAAATAGTTTTATAATGTGCAGATTTTTAAGTCTAATTTATACTGCAGTTTAGTTAATTTATTTTTGCTAAAATATCGGAGAGAAAATTAATGAAAAAATATTTTTATTTTTTTGTAAGTTTTGATCAATTCACCATTTGGAGTAATACAGTGTAAATTCACTGAAGCCAAGGGAAGCAGCCATCAGTGGATTCAGCTGGCTGCCATTAAATTTATTCTGACATAAGGAATGAACACAGCAAACATTTCCAGATAAGACCAGTACTCGAGTACAGCCGTTGTAAGATTTCTGTTCACAAATTGCAATTGAAATGCTTGCTAAGGGCTGCAGGGACATGTTTGATTGTTTGTTTTTCTTTTTGTCATTCAGTTTTAGCTGCTTCGTTGCTCATTACATCGTTCCATTAGCATAATGTATTGATTGTGTTTGCACAGCTTTTCCTGCCAAAGGCTGCCCTTCAGTTGTACAGCCATTGGGGTAACCAGCTGTTACTTATTTAAGCCTCCATCATTTTGTATGACAGAGTAACTTAATTATGCCCTGCTTGAAGATGCTAAATAAAATTATCTTCTGAGCAAGTGTACTTCACTTAATATTTGTCTCTATCAGGTACTTAAACTCTGACACCTAAGCTATGTGCACTAAATAAGCAAACACATTTTAAAACTAAACCTAGTAGCAAGTTAATTATTACAGAGTTCAAGGCTGTTTTACAGTGTTTCTAGACCACAGCTATCTCTTTCACTCAGGTATTATGTATATTTAAAAGACTTCAGGAAAAAAGGAAACTACATGTAGTTAGTAGGGTAATAAACCAGCACTTAGGGTTAACCTTTTTCTATGCTTTATGAGCATAGGTAATGGATCTTCAGTAAGCATTGGGAATTTTAAAAAGATGGAATTGTAATACTCTATGTATTTCAAACCAAAATTTCTACTCAGTGATATATTCTAATTATAAGAATTTGTCAGTCAACATCAATGGCATTTGTGTTATAGCAGAACATTTAGTTCTTATTTTAATCCTGGTATTTGAATTAAATTCAGACCATATATTTTTATTTTTATTGGCAATATCTTTCCTTAGTTCACTATAAGGCAGTTTTCTTGCTTTCCCTTTTTCATCACTAGACAATTATGCATATGAAAGTGACAATTTTGGGGTTGCCAACTGGGTCCTTGAGTGTTAAGTGTTTTGAAGTGCATCTCCCACATTTTAAAAGGGATTATAATTGAAAATGTTTGAATTGACATAAATTTATTTAAATAGTCCACCTGCCACATTTGCTGGTTTTTTAGCTTTAGGGTAAATTCAATCTGCATTCAAAGTAGAAACCTGAAGACCTAATAATTAATAAACCACTTATATAAAATAATTTTTTAATAAAAGTGATAAAAGTGCAAAAGTAAAATTATTCTCTAAATTATGCTGCATATTATCTAGATCAGTTGTGCAAGGTAGAATGTATTTGGCAACAGAGAAATTTAACTTTGATGTATTTGAAATTAATATGAAAGTAATTTGAAGGCTCTTTGGAAATCTTATAATAAAGTAGTATTTTTATCAAATAAAGTTAGAAAAAAGGTTTTACAGAATACCCAGCTATGGCTCAATAAATATTTATTGGGGGAGGGACGTTGTTACTAGAAGAAGGCTGCAGACTTTACATTGACCTGTCAATGTGGGCTTTTGGAATATATATTTTGTATATTCTGAGCTTGTGATGGCTGTGGTAACAGTTGTCCAGCAGTGGGGAGTACTGCTGAACCTGTTCCAGCTTAGGTCTCTGAATACTGTACATGGTAAAGATCCAACAAACCTGTAAAACCACTCAGTTACAAGGTAACCGGCTCTTAATTTCAACCAATAAGTAGTTTATGGGTGAAGATAGACTGAGTTTAAAGGAGAACTCATTTTAAAAAAGAGAAAATAAGGACACGTTAGAAAATGTGTAAATATGACCTCAGCCTGATCCAAGACTAAGGGGGAAGGAATACCAGACATCAACATCAAGGACTTGGGATACTGCCTTTTTAACATAATTTCCCCTTCTTTCTATTTATCTTGTGGAGGCTGAATCTGTTGGCCTTAGGAACCAGAGGAGCAGGGACTGGCTGTGTATCACTGGAGAAAAGGGATTGATACTGAAAAGTTTATGTATATACAGAGTTAGCCACATTATTAATGAGATTTTCCTGTAATAATTAAATAATATGAAAAGAAAAGCTAGTATAATTGTAACTGGATTATTAATAAGATTTGCTATGGTTTTGAGCAGGCTGTTAAGATTTTAATTAGACAAACAATAAATTATTTGCTTAGAATTTTGTCAATAAGGAGATCTTAAGTGTAACACAATATACCATAAAAATCCTACTTGTACATTATGTTGAAGATTCAATTAATGTATAAATGAGAACTACTTTTAATTAATCTCATTCCTCAGTTTTTCCATGAAGCACAGTCTTTTTCCATTATGTTTTTATGGTTTTTTTTTCTTGTACTTGGAGGTATTTCAGCGTAGCTTCACAAAACAGTACTAAATTTCTATTTGATCCTTTGGAGCTCAATATTCCTGAATATCAGGACTGACATACACATTACAACAGACATAATAGAGATTAGTCTTCGGTCAATTACTGAAAACTGTGGCTCCATTTGTTGTAAGGTTGATGAAAGTTACGGCTCACATGGACTTTAAAAACTATAATACTGCAATAAATTGTGTGCTGTGGTATATGCTAGCTATATGATAGTGTGATATATGGGAAGAAAAATTAATTCTATTTTGAGAACTTAGGAGAAGAAAAAACATCAATTTACATACAATTTATAGTTTAAATTAATTTGAAAATCTGCAAGGCCGTACTTACAATTTTCCATCATATGTCTGTCCTGAGGGTGGACCACACTGAGGAATCAGACTTTAGTTTATTACTAGTTTAATAGAAAACATTCTAATAAATGTTGCAGATGAAGTAAAGGTGAACAGTTCTTTCCCTTCAAAATTGCTTATTTCCAGTGAGCAGAATGTTAGATAATGCAACACTTGTTTGTCTAATCTTCAACTTTTGCCAAAAACCAGCATAATTTCTGATGCCAGTGTTCTGTGATGTTATCTGTAAAACTGTCTACAGGGGTTACACATCAACAGAACGCTTTTTGAAATTTGCAGTTTTGGAGGAGCTAAAGCATCTGAAACAAGCATATTGAAACAAGCAAAAGGAAGAAAAGAAAAAACAAGGAATTAAACCAATCAAAAAGTCCGTTTTTCTAGAATGTTATGGTAAGAGATTACATTTGCCAATAGAAATGACAACTGACATTATTATCTGCCATGTTAAGAAAGTACCATGGAATCATAGAAAAGTTTGGGTTGGAAGGCACCTTTAAAGACCACCTAGTTCCAACCCCCCTGCCCTGGGCAGAGACACATTTCACTAGGCCAGGTTGCTCAGGCCCCATCCAGCCTGGTCTTGAACACTTCCAGGGATGGGACAGTTACAACTTCTCTGGACAACCTGTGCCAGTGTCTGACCCTCATTGCAAAAAATGTCTGCCTTATGTTCAGTCTAAATCTACCTTCTTTCAGGGTAAGACTATTTCACTTGTCCTGTCACTACAGGCCTTGGTAAAAAGTCTCCCTCTGTCTCTCTTACACTGCCCTCCCCCCACTTTATAGATTGAAAGGCCACAAAAAATCTCCTTGGACCCTCCCTTCCCCCTCCCTTTCCCTTTGGGATAGAGCTGTCCTAATCTACTTTTGTGCTAAAATCAGGTATTGAGAAATCTGGGAAACGTTTGGGTGAACTAAAATTAGCTTTAGACCTGAGGTGAAATAACACTTTGGAGGTAAGGCTATGCAATGCAAACTTCACAGTTCACAACTCTAAGTTCTCTGTGTCTATTTACCTTGAAATAATAAATACAATGCTAAAAAAGACCTAGTAAGGCCATTCCTTTCTTTGAAAAAAATAATTTATGGGTACAAAGGCAATATTTATAAATTTTGCAGGTAAGGTCAAAATCAGACTTAAGTGGAAAATCTAAAGTGAAATAGTTACCATAATTCAGTTTCTGAAATGCAAGTATATACATGTTCCACTAAGACTTCTCCAAGCTTTTACAGCTCCTCTCACATCCAAGCTGTAATGGAAGTTCACACTTTTTAAGTGTGGCACACATTTCATTTGAAATCATTTATTAGAGCTTTCCTTTCTCATAACTTTCTGAAAGCAGCAGAAATTTAAGAATAAAAATAAAGATTATATGTTTTCTCAGGATTTGTTTTCTTCTTCTGAGTGAAGAATCATAGCCTACATTTACTTCTTGAGAAAATAATCTAATGAATGTTGTACTTTGTGAGAAGGCTTTCACATTTCTTCTTTAAGCCTCGTTTTAATTGATAGTTTCCTAAAGAATGTTTTTAAAAGGCTAAAAGATATATAAATAACTTATCTTCCCATGTTTTCTAACTGAAAAAATGTTTGAAAAAGACTCATACAGTGAATTTTATCTATACCTGGAAAATAATCTTGTTATATGAGCTAAACAATGACTGACTTGTATGTGTTATGTTTTCCTTCAAAAAATTTTCCTCCCACAGTCAAGATAGAAAACTATTTTGCACTGAAAACAATAAAAACCTGTAGGTCTCAGCTTATGAGGTTCTGCAGAGAAGCATGAATACTCTGGATAGTTATTGGCACCTTGATAGCATTGTTACCATCCCTCTTTACATCCTTCTGGTTTCAAATGTATTTCATATGTATTTGCCTGTATCCAGTGTTTTCCTCATTGCTTTTTGGTGTGAATACCATTGCATGGCATTTCTTTCTAATTTGTGAACATGAGGGTGAAACAATTTTTGTCAGCCAGTCAACTCTTCAGCAAGCAGCAGCACACACGAAAGCAATTGTAGTGTATGGCATGTGCATTACTTTAAAAGAAGAAAGGGACTGTCTTTTTTCTAAGCCTTCTATGTTCTGCAGCACAGGGAAGATGGCTATGAATGCTTTCAGTGTTTTCCTGGGAATAAAAAGACTCATGTCTCTACCACAAAGACAGAAGGCCCATTTTGCTGTCTTTCCCAATATGAGGGATGCCTGTGGATAGATGATATGTATCTTCATTTTATGATGTATCATTTATCTCCTGGGTAGAAGTGATCTGGTAAAGGCTTCTAGCAGCTGAGAATGAAGGCAAGAGTGGAAGGAGGGAATGAGATAGAAAAAAAACTATTGGGAAACTAAGCTTGCTGCAATTCTGACGTCATAATATGAAAATGGCTGAAGCAGCTGAGAAGATTCACGTAAAAGACATAAAGAATTTGATAACAAGGATAAAGGAAAAATGAAATCATAATTCAATCTTCTGCTCTCTTACTAGCACTGTGGGACATGTTCAAGAGTGGCTGTGTTTATCTGTCTCAGCAGGATGGTTCAAACTCCAGTGTTTGATACCAAGGCTGTTGCTCTATCCTGTGGAGAAAGAGGCTTCTAAAGTGCAAATTGTATAGAATTAGCCAATGAGAGTCATTAGACCAGCTGTGTCTTTTCAAACATCACTTCTCTCTGGATGGCAAGTAGCTGAGTTGCGTCTATGCTAGGCACACTCATAGTCTGAGGTGTACCAAGACTTCCCTCTGTGGTTTAGCCCTTCACTCACTGCTGGACTTTTTCATCTGTGTTACCTCTACCAGGAATTAGAGAGCTTGTGCTAAAGTGGAAAACAGATTTGATTTACTCAAGGCATCACAATAGCCACATGTCCCGCCTTCCCAGGATATACTATTAAAACCAGATTAGGGAACAGACTGGGTAAGAGTCTGTTTGACTATATTTGACTTATTAAAACTGAGTAGAAGAGAAAAATAAATAGTGTGAGCAAATCAACAATTCTGGAGAGACCCTGAATATTATTTTACGTGTGAAAATAGGAGAGGACTCAAAACAAGGAAGCAATCCGGACAAGGTTGTAACATTACCATGATTTTTTCCTTTAGTGAAAGTAGTTGCTTTGTGTCAAACTTTGCCTCAGCAAGCACCAAACTGATGGGACAGTACTGGGGACCTGGTGGATATTTTATTTCCAAGCAGTGAAGCCTAGCTGAGAGGCAGTCGTTCAGCTGCCTGCACTGGGGCAATTCAGTGCACACACCTGCTTTGATGCATGGAAATTTTTTGGGTTACCAAGAAGGCAATTCAGTTTCAAGTACTTTCAAACTGAGTAACCCATCAGAGTATGTGTGTTTTACTAAAATAGCATGTTTCATTGGCCCAGTCTTTCCTATGTAACATTTTAAGTGTCAAAGTAGAAAGAATGAGATACATAGTCCTAGAATCAATGGCCCTTATCTATTTTAGCTGCTGAGTTAGGATAATCTGAAGGCTATATTACCAAGCTTGTAGGATCATTCTGATGAGGAAAGGGTCCAGGTCACCTGTGGGATAGAGAGATCATGTGTCTGAGTGGGCATCTAAATTTTTTACACCAGGGACTGTCTATTCCGAGGAATCTTTTGTCGATTGTGGAGGTTAAAATTGTACATAAGAAGTCTTGTATCAGTTCTGGGATAGGACTGGGGTGGAGGATGGAGACAGGAAGGTATTTAGGCCTCAAGTTTTTCCCACAGTTTAAAGGGGTTTTTTCCTTGCACTACTATGATTTTAGTTTTCTGACATATCCTCTGACTGTCAAGAACAAGGAGAATAGATACAGCAGTCTTTGTTGCATTTATGAAAGGCATTATTGCACAAAAAGTTTGTAGTTCAGAAGGGATTTTAGTGTGAGGAGTGCTGAAATTCATTTCTGTGTAACTATGAATCATGGTAAAAAAGGGACCTTTATTCTCCTGTAACTTCGAGTGAGCTACCACTGTGAAGCACATGAAAAATTATTCAGACCTCATGTGTTATTAAACTGAACTACTTTTGTTGCTCCTTGATTTTTAGAGCAGCTAATTCTGTAAAAGTTACAGGTAGTTATGTTCCCAGAATAATAAAAGTACCCAGAATGCACAGCCATAAAACATCATTGTCCTCTTGTCAGGAATAAAACAAGGTAAGAGTCAGACAAAAGTCAAACGAAGTGTGTTTGCTAGACTTGGGCTTCATCAGGCTGCAAGAATGGGGATTCCAAAGGCAGGAAAGATTAAATGCAAGAGATATTCCTTTCCTATAAGCAGACTCTCAGACTGCAAATGACCACTTAAAAAAGTAGCAGAGCTTGTTGCGATAGGACAAGGGGTAATGGTTTTAAACTGAAAGAGGGTTGATTCAGACTAGTATTAAGGATTTTTTTTATGATGAAGGTGGTGAAGCACTGGAACAGTTTAGCCAGAGAGGTGGTAAATGCCCCATGCCTGGAAACATTCAAGTTCAGGCTGTCTGGTTCTCTGAGCAACCTGATCTAGTTAAAGATATCCCTGCTTACTGCAGGGGGGCTGAACTGGGGGACCTTTAAAAGTCACTTCCAACCCAAACTATTCTATGATTACAGTAGGCAAAGGAATCAGACTGAGACTGTCATGGACAACTCAGTCTCCAGCTGAGTATGCAATTGCATTAGCCTACGAAGTCAGACTGATGCACACACACACACAATGTGTACATTAATACATGTTAAAAGCCTTTCTCTCAAGATCTAGCAAGTGTCTCGAAGCCCTTCTTTCTCATTGGCTTCATTAAAGAGTAAATAGTAAGGGTGATCCATGAAACACAGGATCCTTGAGCCCGTTAAAGACTATATTCACTATTTGAAAACTCTTCTGTCAGAAAACATCCAGCTCACTCTAGTGTTAATATTTCAATAATTATAGTGGCTGGTTCAAAAACAGAGCAATCATCAGAAATAAACCCCATAGCATATGAACTCTAATCTTCAACATGAAACTAACTGTGATTTGGATTTTTTTAAATAGGCTGTTGTGCTGGTCATCAATTAAATCCACAGAAAATAGATTAGATTTAATGACACATCTCATGAAAAATACCTGCATTGAAATCCATGGGCTTTTATTATTTCAGTGTATGATGAGATTTAGGGTTGTTTCACTTATAAAGCTTAGTTTAATGTAAACATTCAAGCTGACATTGACACACTAAGAGAAACCTCTTTAATATTTTTAAGATCTTCGCACTGTGGCACCTCTTACTGCAAAAAAGATCATCGAGGTCTACAATAATGTATAGATTTTTTAATGGTACTATTAAATTAATGCATGTATCTTATCCTATAAGATTCAGAGCTTTATCCTTTTTATCATGTCACTCTTACACTGAACCATGAGAGAAAGTCAAGTCTTAGAACTTGGGTACTTGATAAGAAATAAAAAGCCCAAAACATATTTAAATGCCAGGCACTGTTACAGAATGCATAGGTGAGGCTTAGGTAGGCACTTAACTGCCATGACTTGGATTTTAAAAAATGGTAAGGCTTCAAAAAGAATTTTTGGGTTTAATGGAACTTTCATACACAATACAGTTTTAAAAATGTATTGCTTGCAATGATTTCAGCTTTGAAAATCCCATTAGGAAATACACTGATCTTTAGGAACCAAAATACTTTTGCTTTTGGATGCCAATTAATGCAATGCTTAACCCTAAAAGCCACTGCTGTACCAGTTTTTTTGGAGATCAGTTAATTTGGTTCAGGGAGAGATAGATGTGTTGCTGCTGTCTGCATGTGAACATGCATCTGCACAGAGGTCTTTCCACAGAAGTCTGAAAAAAAATGTATATTAATATGACCATCTAATGTTTCCATTAGAAATGTTCATGCACAATATAGCTCTGCTTTCAGGCACAGCACTGTCATTTTGGAGATTGAAAAGAATGGAATTATTTCACTGGTGTGAGAAAAGAGTATATTATTTCCTCAAGTATTAAATTGATGTATGATTTAAATGAAGGAAGGTGTTGTTCCTATAACGTTCCTCAGCACAACAGAAAGACACCCCTGATCATCTTTTCAGGCTGGTGCTGTCCTTGAAAGCAGCCTGAGCTTTTTACACATTTTGAAGAATTTTTAGTGTTTTCTTGAAGAGTAGATTGGACTATCCTTCCTTTTACGGTAGTATTTGGCACAGTATTTGTATTTTTGCACAATTATACAGTTACTTTATAAGGTGGTTCAGAATCTATGGTTTTTTCTTACCTAAGATTGCTTTAAGTGAGAGAGCACAGTTTATTTGTGATCTCTAAGGAGGAAGTAACTAATGGAAAAACTTTGTAGGCTGAAAGACATTAAAATGTTCAACTGTAATAGTGCACAACAGTTTATTATATCTCTACTTTTCTGCCAGGGGCCAAGTCACCCAAGGGCACGTCATAAAAAATGATGATCTGAAGCTGACATTGCAGACAGACTTACCACCTTATCTCCAGGTTAATGTAATAGTATTGGCCAGTGCTTAAAATCATGCCTGACAACAATGTCACTGAATCATCTGCCAAGGCACTGAGCTCATTTGACTTCAGTATCTTTTTCAGTATAACAAGGATTACTGAGAGATTTCCTACTTAAAACAGAACTGTGAAGCAATTTTTTGTTCATAATATGGCTAATGAAAAATAATTTCCTAAGAAAAAATAAGTGTTGAGCAGAACTACAATTAGTATTGCTAATATACTAGCTGAATACTTCTTCAAATAGAAACTTCTGTCTGCTGTTCTTATGGAGTGATCATTGTCATTTTCTTTTATGGTATTATGGAAGACCAGAATTACCTTCTTTTTGTAGGTGATAACAAAAAATTCACAGACTTGCTCTGAAACGCCAGATTTTTCCTTTGTATCTATGGGGAACTGAGGTCTTCTGTGAGGTAATTTCATGGTTCCTCAATTTTCTGATTTCTTACTTAGGACCATGACATATTAATAACTTTTAGTGTGCCAACAGAGCCTTGTGATTAGTATTCAAAAGAAGGATGGAAAACAAACAAACAAACAAAAAAACCAACACCCCAACACACTCAGGAATATTCAAGCATCAATATGGAAATTTTTTTTTTCCCTCTTGAAACTCACAGACTATATAAAAGATTTCATTAGGTTCTGCATTATGCTGCTGTCAGTTGAGCCATGCTGCACACACTGTTGAATCACCATGTGGCATATTGGTGTAGAGGCTTCTGTCTGTTAAGATAGATGACACAAGGGTAACTCTATTGTCATTCCTTTTTTTTTGTCGAGACATACTGGTTTTATTCTAAAAATGTGTTTTCTGCAGCATCTTTGTTACTTTTATGAGAATGAAGTTTCATGAATATTTTGTTGTTTCTACCGCCTACTCTTAAGGTTATAAACCCAACAGGAAACAGCCATACTCGGCTATAATTAAAAACAACTGAAGCCAAGGGTCCTTTTGATGTATGTTCCCTTTCCAGCTAGTACTTTTAAGATAATTACTTTGTTTTCCTTCTAATATTAAATCAATATAACAATGATTTTTACGTTGTTGTTTCTTTCCTTCCCCAGATGTACATCCAGACAACAACACTTACTATCTCCATGAGTTTAAGTGCTTCTGTGTCTCTGGGCATGCTCTACATGCCCAAGGTTTATATTATCATTTTTCATCCAGAGCAGAATGTTCAAAAACGGAAGCGGAGCTTCAAGGCTGTAGTGACAGCTGCTACAATGCAAAGCAAACTGACACAAAAAGGAAACGACAGACCAAATGGAGAAGTCAAGACTGAACTGTGTGAAAGTCTTGAAACCAACAGTAAGTCATCTGTAGACTTGGTCAAGAGTGGCAGCACATCTTAATAGATGTACGTTCACAAGAATGCACTTTCTTTTAATAATAAACTTAATTATTTTTGTTGCTTGTTCTGCATGAATCCAGAGATGTGTCAGAATTCATGTACTGCTGAATGCAGGAATGTCTAGAGTTGTTGCCAAGAAATTGATTTTCACAGGAGGCAAGTAGAAAAAAAAAAAAGCACAAGCAGATTTTGAAAAGCCACATCTTTTAAAAATTATTTGTTTTAGCTAGTGCTATTTTGATGTGTTGTACATTGCTGTGCCAGTGGTATGTCCTGACAGTTCATGAGGTGTATTTATGGTCATCATTGTATATTCAAAACTCAAAGGCTGTTGAAAAAAACTATAATGAAAACAGCTAACATTGTTTTTATTTTGAAGTCAGATATGGAAGTGAAAATAATGCTTTTTATCTTTCTACCTTAATATTTGTTGGATTGTTCATTTATCACAACTCATGACTAACACGTCCCAGAAAAATGCTTCCCATCCAGGTTTTTGTTGTGGTCTTACTCATCTTGGTATAAAACCATGACAATTCATAGGAAGCTTAAGCATTACATGCTCTGATGTATTGTAGGTTTGTAATGGGAAAAAATTCTTGCCCATGTCAGGAAAGTTCTTGAATCTTGCTACATCTCTAAGTTGCTCTGGTATAGAAGAAAACAGAGGCTACATCTTCCATTCCACCACATGACATATCATCTTATAAACTGGACTTTTTAATAACAATAATAAACAAAAATGAGCAGAGACATTAACCTTACCCCAGTGCTTAGCAATGGACAGTTGTTTTCTATTGAGAAGTTAGATGTCACATTAGATAGGCAGCAGCTGTGACAGCTAAGTTTTTCAGTCATTTTACTGCAAACAGCATGGTTTATTTTTAATTTTTATTACTTTTTGATGATATTAATAGGTGATTAAATAATACTATTTTGTTTAAGCACATTGAGACAAGGCAATACCAATTTTTGATTAAAATATTGTACTTATTTCTGCAAAATGCAACCCCCCCACTGAACTCTATCAGAGTTTGCCAGATTGAAGACTATATAGAAGTAGTCCATAAGTTTACCATACTATAGTTGCTGATGCATGGAGGATACTGAGTACAAACTGTTTCACTGGAAAAACTCACGACCCTTCAAAATGTGTTAAACTGCTAGAGTGAGCTATGGGTTTGTACAGCTTCAGATTGTGACACATAACAAAGGACAAACAAGAAAGGCATAGAAATTCTTTGTGGACCAAATAATAGGATAGGAATATGAAAGACTCAATAATTTTGCAAGTCTTTAGAAGGCACCAAAAGAAAACTCAGAAGGAAAAGAGAGGTGGATTTTACTATGTGTGCAAAATTTTAAACTTCTGAGGAGAGGATAAAGGAGGGTTTTAACAGTAGGGTAAGAAAGAGTGTTAATAAGAGAGTCTTGGGTATCTGATGTTTATCTACTGTACCTAATTAAGAAATGCTGTGACTGGTACTCCTTAAACTATGATTATGCATAATTCATAGAAACAGATGCTACTGGAAGCAAGTCTGCTGCTCCAGTAGTGTGTGTATGCAGGGTAATGCTTATTTGCTGTGCTCTAAACATGATTTTACTGTTAAAATCTATATAATTCTGATCTCACTAGGAGTATATCCTGACTAGGCTTTCATCCATCATAATGCTTCATAGGCAAAAATTCAGTCAAGTCATTTGCACTCCAGAAAGCTCTCCTTATCTATTTGAGTTCCAGGCCTCAAGATTGGTCTCTCTCTTCCCTGAAATAGTTATTGTCAAAACTTTTGAAGGCTCCTGTGAATTATAAGTGCACAATGCAGCATAAGTCCTTTTCACTAGGTCACTAGTAATAACTTCTCAACACCACAAAATTTCCTCTTGCACTGACTCCATGTGAGGTAAATCTTTCTTTTTAGTGATAGTACATGAAACTGACTGCAAAATGCCAGCCTACTCCTGGTGTACCAGAAGTGGGCAGTGAGTGTTTCCCCCCATTTACCAAGCACAAATACTAGTAATGATGGCACTGCTCATAACTAGGTGAGAAATAGGATGAGATAGTCATGTAATCCCTTTTGCTTCCCATTCAGAGACAACTCTGCTCCATCCAGTTCGTCCTGTTCCATGTAACACACGTTATTCTATGTTGTCTTCCACATGAATACGTTCATGGGTTTATTTGTGAAAATAGGTCCATATTCAGTGGAAAACAAATTGTTTCTGGGAAACAGGATGTAAAAAAACTATTCAGGTGTGGTTACAGAAGGCAATGAAGAGTACATTAAATGAAGATAGGTCAGATAATAATAATAGTTCTAAATTTCTTTAGATCCTCTTTTATTTTCTTATTTTTCTTTTTGTTTCATTCCAACAGCAAAGTAGTGACTGCAGCTGTAAAAAAGTGTTCATTCCCAGAAATATTTTGAGCCAAGACGGTTACTTTTTCTGGCCATCTAAGCTTGCCAAGTGTGGTTCATGTTATTATTGTGAAATGCTAACAGTCTTAAAGAGCAGGACACCAGCTGCTGAAGCTTTCAGATCCCTCTAGAACTCTAGACTTATTCCACATAACTATAAAGACACATGCAATATTTATCAAGTAAAAAGACCCAAACATATTTTTGGATATGAGATTAGTTTTAATATATTTCCAACTACTGTCTATATTAAATTCCCGTGCTATCATTTTTTAAAGTAACAACACTCGGAAATCAACTGGATAATTTTTGTTTCTTGATCAGCACTAGATTAATTCTATGAAAACTGTTTAATTCTCAGATACACGAAAAAGTTACAACTATTTAAGAAATTCTATCAGCTGAGGTGTAGTAACTATTATTTTTGTATTTTGAGCTTCTTGCAAACATCCTCACATAATTCAGCTTACTGAGTTGTGATAAATCTGATTATGTTACATTGCTGTGGGCTAAAAACATGCATATGTAAAGTTACAACAGAACTCAGCTCATACAGGATAATGTGGTAAGCTGACTTAACCTGGTCATGTATCTGACCCTACTTTCAGGGAATGGGGAGAAAAATAACCTCTGCTCTTTCTGTCCTTTCCTTCCCAAGAGTGCAGAGTTTGCAGATGTGCATTATTCTGTTATTTATTAACTGGGGAAAAAAATCCTTCTACGGTTGAAGAACTTGGTGCCATTTCGTCAGTCCTGCATTATTTTGCATAGGAACTTAGCAGGCCAAAAGAAATAAATAGAATCCTCTCAGAAATCCAGCTGTGGGAGCATGAGAGAGTTCAGACGGGAGCACTACATCCCATCTGAAAGATCTGAAAGATGTAAATGAGGCTATATTTGCTTCAAGTGTCCCAATACATGCAAATAAAGCTATTTCATGTTGGTGCTTGAATATTGTGATCGACTATGAGAAAGACTTGCTTTGTGTGCCAAAAGCAGTCCTTTCATGAGTTAACTTTTTCCAGACACAACGTACTGGACCTACCTGTGCAAATGAAAGTAAGAAATATTACATTTTGCAGCTTTCTTTTGATTATTCATTCTTATATATACATTCTTAGGGGAAAAGATTATAGTAATACACAAACTAAAATGGTCTGGTTCTTTTGTGTCTTTAAAAAATGGCAAATGCAGTATTAGATTCAAATTGCTCAGAAAAATCTAAGAAAACATGACAAAAATCAAGAAGTAAACTTAGTTATTTATACTAATCATTATTAATTTGCATCAGTTTTAGTGATCCTTTCTTTAGTTTAATCTTTGATGCAGAAGAGAGAGGCTGTCATTTCTCAGTTTCTGTAGTTTATTCTTCACAAATCATCAGATTATTGGGCTGAATTTAGGAGTTAGCATGAAGAATGCTTTTCCTATCTATCTCAGCTGTTCTCACCAGACTCTAAATAGAAAAAAGAAAGAAATTGAAGGAAGGTATGGAAATAGAAAATTTGAATCTATAGACCAGGCAACTTTTTTCCATCCTGTTATTTTCATCTTGCCAGCTGCAATCTTCACTATCATAAGCAGAACATGTCTGTAGCAGATGGAATATAAACCTGTTTAGAAAGTCAAATTCCTCTTTGTGCATTGTAACATAGACCTTGTTATAGAGAAAAAAATGATACTCAGTCCCCCAGCAGTCTGATTTTCCATGTACCTAATTGATTTAAAATTAGAGAACTAACTACAAGACCTGTTGTCACCACTTCCCTCTTCCAACCATGACATTAACCTTGAGTGATATGACTTGAGTCACATTTTTATAAAATATTTTTTATATTTTTTAATAAAAAAGATGTAAGGGCTAGAGCCTGAAAAAAAAATCATAAAAGATTCATAGTTGTTCACTTTAGCAATAGTAGAGCTGTTTAATTCTCTCAGCATATTGCCTCATTCTGAACAAGGACTAACAGCTTCTATCAAAAGGAAACATGATCAGCTGGCCATCAACATAAGGAGACCATAATTTCCTCCAGATAATATGTTCTGTAGGGACTATTTGCTTGTTTCTCTAATTTAGAGAGATGTTTCCTATGTTGGGCTTTGTTCCTTTCAGGGAGCATAAGTCTCCTTGTAGATGGACAAACCACCACTAGCTGCAAAGTTGTCTTCAACCAGTAGAAGAGAAAGAAAAATGCAATCTCTAAAGTAAAAAATGTCTATATGGCATTCAGAAAAAATAATACCAGATGTTGAAATTCTGTTGTATGTTGAAACCACCCATCATTGTTCCTTTCTATTGACCTCTGCTTTCCATAACAAAATAAGTGGTCATGAAGAACACAGAACTTAAGTTCCAGTTTAATCAGTGCTTATCTACATCCTTAAACATTCTTTATTCCATTAACATGGACCATATTGTTTGGAAATATAGTAGGACACTGTTTGAGTGCTAAATATGGTTTTTTTCCTCCTCTCTTGAGTCTAAAAATCCTGAACTTTGTTTTTTGTTGTTGTTGTTTGTTTTTGGTTTTTTTTGATTTACAGCCTCCTCTACCAAGACAACTTATGTCAGTTACAGCAATCAGGCAAACTGAGCAGGGATGAAATTCACTGGAAGATCAGCAGGACTGGATCTTGCAAACATAGACTTTACCACCACCAGAATTCAGTCTTGAAAATATCAGTAGACTACACTCAAATCAATAGTCAGTCTCCTAAAGAACAAGGATTAAACAAGAGCAAAAGGCAAAAAGAGACAGGGGAAGGAAAAGTCCAGTTTTATAACATAGAGACAGAGTGTCAAGCTTCTGAACTGTTCACTCACAAAAGGAAGTAAATCACAAAAGGAAAACAAATGTTAGCTTGTGAGAAAAAAAAAAAGCTGTTGAAATAAATCATGTCTGATGTTATATTTGTAAGTACTTTTTTGTGATTGTGACAATTTCCTTTCCTGTCCTACATTGTTCAACTCGTAAAAGATGAGTTTGTTTCTTGTGACGGCTGACTGAATTAAGTCCTGGGTTATGCTAAAATAAATGCAATGGTCAACGCATGCTAATTTTTATACAAAATAATTTATTTCTAATAATAAAGGAATGTTTTGCAAATGTTGAGACTTGTTTTGTTGCAGTTTTAAGGAAAAAAAGTCCTTACACTGTTGTCTATTGTTTGTTTAGAATGTGCAGTAAAGGTGGGTGTACAAATAAAATAATAATCATGGCATCAGAAGAATGCAGTGTAAACTCTAAGCATGTGTGTATGTATGCGTGTATGTGTGCACCTGTGTGTGTACATACGTGCATGCCTGCCTGCATGCGTGTGTGTGTGTGCTCCTCAGTGTGTGAATTTATTTGTTCAAAGCTTTGTGACTATATTTTCTAATGGAAGGATTTTTTCCCTCTTCTCACCCTCAAAGTAAGTGCATTTTATATGTTTGTAAAGTAAAGGAGTCCTGATAGTAATTATTTTGTATGATTGTATGATATTTTTGAGTCTCCACTAATAATTTTGATCCTTTTCATTTCTGGAACTTACAGTTTGTAAGACTTTATGACAGCTAGGCTGGATTAAGCTGAAAGTCTATTCAGCCTAGTATCCTGTCTCCGACAGGGGAATGTAGCAGATGCGTATCTCAATAAAGGTGACTTTGAAATAACAGAAGAGAAATCAATGGAGAATTTGGAAAGCAGTAGCCTAGTGAATATGTGTACTATTGCCTTATAAACGCTTACAAATCAAAGAAATAAATGCCAATCTACAATCTTAACATCTTCTATTTCCCATCATTGTGTGAGGTTAGAAACAGCTATGCAAAGAGAAAGAGAAAAACCACATATATATCTATGGTGTTAATGAAACCCTCCAAAGAATTTTAAAAATACAGATAGGGACTGTCCTCCTTGTTATTATACCTGTGATGGATGTTCTGGAAGACTTTTTCACTCCATACAGTACTTACCATTCATCAACTCAATGGGTCCTCAAATGCAGCTGATTATTGAATGTTATGTCTCCTGACCTAGCCTGGATGGCTCCTTGTGCTTTTATCTTCACAGCAGATGTATTTTTATAACATATCTTAAGGGAGCTGTGGTGGGTCCTAAATTACATAAATGAAAGTTGAAGTATCTGAAACTGGATCTCTTTCTATTACAATGCCAATATTTAAACTCCAGCGTGCTTGGCAACTGTATGACAGTGATTTTTAATTTTCAAAGTATTTGATAAAAAATAGTGTTTCCCAGAAATTGCATGTCTAAAGTATTATCTGATGATTGCTTTGGTATAGTATGGTATTGTATGTTTTGTATGTGTGATATTTTGTGTGAAATTTCCTTTTTTGACTATGCCACAAGCACACCAAAGCCAAACTTAAAAACTAACATGCTTTCTTTAAAGCATATAGATGATGCAGGTAATGCAGTGAAACCTGTAAAAAAACCAAACTAATAAATAAAACAGTTTTAGTTCTGTTTTGGTAACTAATATCTCATAAAATTGAAATTTTCTTGTGAAAATATATTGATTAGATTAATTTTTAACAAGACAGACTTTCATGTCTAGGATGGATATCCTAAAAGAGAAAGAAAATCTGTTTTATCTGAAAAGAAATATTTTGACAGAGTTTATTTTCAAGAAACTTTTGAAAAGTTTAATTTTCAATACAGAACAAAAAAGTTTCAAATACTTTGAAATATCTATACCTAATAACTTAAGCATAACCCTATGCATTCAAAAAAGCAGTATATGGGAATTGCCTTTAAAAGCACATTTCATATACACATAAACATTTTATATATACATAAAGATTAGTATATGATAGACAAATATCTTCCAATTTCACAGTAGTCTGAAGAAAACATTATTCTGAACAGATTTGCCAGGATCAGTATATATTCTTCTTTTGGTTGAACAGTAGGTTAGAAAGGAATGTAAATTAATGTGTGCATTTTCTCTGTAATTCTGCCTGAAACATGGAGTATATTAGGCTATAAGTCCCACTGGCATTAAAGTAACTAATCAGATAAGTGAGCCCAGAGTATGAATTACAGAACAGCACTGGTCTACAGGTTCCTCTCCAATAGGGTGGTTATGTGCAGTTCATGCAAATGCACAGAATGGTCCACTCAGATTTCACAGTCCTTCAGTAGCTGAGATCTTGAAGGTTAATTACTAAACTTTCATGTGGGCAGTAATTTTTCCCCATTAAAATTATAGAAAGTCTTTATTCTACAAGTTTAGGGTTTGGTTCTGCTCTTGGAGAAGCAGACTATTCAACTGCTATTACTGATAATTTGAGTGTGATTATGCTGAAGCAACTCCATCCGAGCACACATCTTTGTTTCACTGACAGCAGAAACAAGTCCTTAATGTTGTTTTGTGACTGCAGGATAGATACAATGAGATCTGAATGACTCTATGTGTCAGGTCAATGAACCAGGAATCAAACAGAACTAACAGACAATACTTTAACTGTTCTATAGAAAGAGTAATGAGCCACTGCATGAAAAATCCCCTTTTCCAGAAATGCCCAAATAACAATTTCCACAGAAGGGTTTTTAACTAATAGCATTACCTCTCTTCCAAAAAATAGATAATTTTTACTACTAAACAAGGAATCAAATAAAGTAAAGCATTCCTAACAGATACAGTTTGTAAATATATTTTATTGGAAGACAATTCACTCGTTTATGCATCTGCTTCAAGGCACAATGTGAAAACAGAAGACACAGAATGGTGGAGCAGCAGCCTTTGGTTTGAAAATGTACATAAATGATGCAGCATATTTCAGCATCACATCAGCCATTAAATAAAACAATAGCTGATCATTACACTTTCAATGAACTTATGTGCCATGTGGCATAATTAAGAAATTACATATTCTGGTTGAATTTTGAAGAGCAAAATTCAATGTCGGAAGAGGGAAACATTACTTTTCCCAGTTTTGATAGTACCTAATCTAATGCCACCTTTAGCACTTGTGATACTGCAATTATTTGCATCCAGAAAGCACCATTTTATATGTATGTTTCATTTGCTTTGGATTATTACTTCTTGCAACTAAATGTGAAATGGTCTTTTTCTCAGCAAGAAGTCATTTCTTTCAGACTTTCTCCTGGAATTTCAGTAGCTAATAGGAGAGCAAGGTATGTGTACCACTAATCCATATCATGCTTCCTGGGAAAGTAAATTATCGTTATTAATGGGTTATAGCAAACACAGGAAGGAACAAATCTTATCTGTGGACTGCATCCTATACTTCTGAATATATGTAAGTTGTATTGTCTCCTACTTAGCATAAAATTTAGTTTCTTTCTTGTCTTAAACTTACTAGTAAGATCATGAGAACTGAAAAATATTTTTGGTGGAAATAATCTGATGCATCTGTGCAATGAAAATAAGCTGGTTGATGTGAAAGACAAATTAATCTGGAAACATTTTGGTTATAACAACTTGAAGGAAATTGGAAACCTAACTAACGAGTATATTAAAAGTTTTATCAGGAAATAAACTACAAATTAGGAGTGTGCTTAGCTTGTTTCAGTGGAATCCTATGAAGATTTTCAAAGTTTGTCTTAAAAGGTTACTGTAGAAGTCTTTGCAAATTTAATTTTTTTGATAACTGTAAATTCCTCTGTCACATGGAAACACTAAACTAATGGAGAGCAGTACTTTTTCTCATTTGACATCACAGTACAACAGCATGTCACTAGCTCCCAGGAACTTAATATTTTAAGTGGTACAGCAGCAGGGAAGAGAAAACAGCAGTGTTCCCAAAGCTGAAACAGTGTTAGAAGCACAAAGATGCACAAGATCCTGAATGACAAACAAAGCTCCTGTTTGTATTAAATACCTTGTCTCTTGGTAGAAGTGGAGTAATATGACATGCAGAGGAGTATGGACATGAAAGAAAAAAAAAAGAGCAGTGACAGAATCACAGTGTCTAAAACCCTTCCAGAAGCAGCACAAAATATTGAAAAGTGCCACTGTCAAAGGACTGTGTAAGCTCCAGACACTGACCTCTGTAAAGGGCACACTCCACCCCTAGAGTGTTAATCTTACATCCTCCACAGGACTGCAGTGAGAAAACATGACAACATAAGCAACAGAAGCCATCAGAGTTAATGTTGGATGAGGTAGTAAACGAGAACGGAGAATCATTTTTCTTTGAAATTCAAGATTATATTATGATGGTGCCCAACTTCTGCTAAGACCTGCAAATAAAGTATGTTAACATTTTATTCACAAAGTGTAAGCTGTGATCAAAGGTTGCAACATAACAACTAAGACAGCACCTATCTTTCTACAAATGAATTAGCTCATTCTCTTTTGTCAATGACTAATTCAGTGCCGGGATTTCAGAAAAACTCTGGAGCTGTCCTGGTCCATCATAACCTAGTCTGAGAGGGAACCGGAATTATATTTTCCAAAATAAAGGGAAAATTTCTCTGTAAAACTAATTTTTTTTTTTACTTAACTTTAAATTTCCAGGTCACCAATATATTGAACATATTTAACTACATATTCAACTATGTATTCAACTGAGTATGCCTAAAGGCTTTAATTACTGTTAGAATTGTGTTGTTTTTTTATCTTTTTTGGTCAACTATAGAAGAAACTCACAGCTAGAAACACGCCCTGGCCCATGCAAGCATTAAGGAGTGTCTTGTTACACAGCATCATCTAATATCTGCAGCACTGCAAGTGCACTAACTTCATCCTCATCTGAAAGGAATGAAAATATAAATTGCATGGCCAGTATCACTTTCTGCTTCATGCACAGGTGTCTTGAAGGTACTTTAAGTAAGTGACAAGCCCAAGTTTACTGTTATTCTGCAAAATTTTTCTGCAAGATTGATGTCATTATGAAGTGCTATATACAGTGCTAGTTTGAAAGCCTTTTTTTTCTTCCTGTTTACCTGATACAGTATTTGCTGTGTTTCTGGAAGCCTAATGTACTTCCCAAGTTAGCTGCAGTGTCTTTACTGTCTTTGTGGTCACTATCACATCAATATCAAATAAGTATGACCTTTAATAAAATAAACTATATTTATTTAGCTTACAAGTTTTATTTTTCCTAATCTTGCTTCAGAGTTGATGAACTTTTCAACAGATATGGTTTGATTTATGACTGGTCACAATCTTTCTTCAATACAGCTTCTAGTAGTTCTGTTGTAGTCCCTTTAGAGCTTTTTATTCAAATACTGGCTTTGATATTATGGAAGAAAACATATCAGTGGAGTAAATACATGTCAAAAAAAAAAAAAAAAAAGGAAAAAGAGGGGGGGAATGGNATAAGAGGGGGAGAATGGCTTAAAGAAGGTAACACAGCTCCTGACAACTGATTTCTTTCTTTTGAGGAACAGAATAACCATCCATATCTAAAGATAGTTTCCATAGGCTGTAGCTGGAAATCTTCCTCAGTTCCTGCTTTCGTAGAAATTCTTAGCAACTGGATTAGACTTTGAATGGTATTTTTTTTTAATGGAGTTTTAATTAAATAAATAAATAAGAGACAGAATGGACAGGTGAAAATGAATGTTGGAGATGCATAAGATATATTGAACTGCCAAATTTTTGAGAACTTGCCTGTTACAAGAATAGTAAAAATTAAATAATTAAAATAGTAAATCAGAGATGAACCTATCAATACTTCTATTTATCTATCCATTTCTTTACATATCTCACATATTACAGGTTGCAAAGACTACCTCAATATTACCTGTCTACTCTTTTTAAAACTGATGTTCATTTCTTACTGCACGCATAATTCTGGGAGGATTCAGAGTAGTAAATATAAGTGTATCCATATATTCTGTCCTAGCTCCTCATAGATTTTCATCACAAGTGATAAACACTTCTAAAAACAATATGTTATTTATTTCTTCATTCCTGTGGTTCATACACTTACCTGAAAATACAGAAGAAGTTGCAATCATTTTGATATAGAGGTTATCATTTCTGGTGAGAGCTTCCATCCTTTGTCACTGTTTGTAGCGTGACACTGAACAAGGAATGACAGAAAGATTAGTTTTATATGAAATTCAGGGTATTCTTCACTGAATGAAAGCTATGAAGCACACAATTTGCAAGATAAAATAACAATAATGTGATTATTTCAAATGCCAGACTGAGGTTACTTTATAAATTACTGTCTAAAGCATTGCAAGTTCAGGATAGATGCCTTGAGAGTGTATTCTAGAGATAGTTTTAAATGTCAGTGTTTCAGAACCTGTTTCTTCACTTAAGAAAAATGAGCTGTTACTTCAAGAAACAGACCACACATAAAACCAGAAAAGGAAGAAACAACAGCACTGGCAACAACATAAATATTAGAAGAGAATGAAAGGAACCACTTTTTTTTTCAGAAAGTCTGATTAATTCCGTGAATTTTATAGTTATGTATATTGCTTTGCCATGAAAACAGAAATGAGATAGTATAGGTAATATGCTTATGAAAAGTAATCACACCGTGTTTTCTGCTTGTTCTACACACAGAGCAGAGCTACAGATACTTAAAGTCCTATGACTTCCTCCATGGCTTTTTTTCTTGAAAGAATCATGATCCCCTTGTAATAAGTTTCTTTAAAATATGTCATGCTTTCTTTTAAAGAACAAGGAGGGTCAGCTGTTTGTATGCAGACAACCCCTTTTTAGTGAACCCTGTGTGTCCATTTGAGGGAAGTAATACTGTTGAGGCAGGTACTTGCACTTTTTCCATCAGTACCTCCTACTGTATCCTACCTGTTAGCACCAAGACACCCGACACAGCTCACGACCTATGTTTGATGAGGTTTTACTTGAAAACCAGGTTTTTCCTAAGCAGCACTAATGACAGCAGAATGTTTTTTGTGGTAGGAAAACATCACTGAAACGATTTCTCATGTGGGTGAATTTCCCACAGATAGGGAGTCAGGGATCAAAGCAAGACCTTTTCTGGAGAGCAGAAGTATAATGTCAGCTTTTCCCCCTGCCTGGTACAGTGGGGTTGAACTGCCGACTGCCAGGGCCAGAGGGCTGGTGTGCTGCTGATGCAAAGGAGACCCACAGCTCTCTGGTGTGGGGAAACAGCAACAGGCACCTGAAAAACATTTGCATAAGGTGGGACTTCCAGCACATCCTGACACAGGATGTAGATGTTACTGTTTATCAGGTAAAGAACAGGTAGGTCGTGGGTTTTCTTTCATCTGGATAATGAAATTTCCCATAGATAAGCCCCTCTAACTTCACAGGGGAGTTTGTGAAGTTAACTTTACAATAAATGAGCTCACAGTTACTTGTAGGCATTAAACTGAAGAGACCGATATCAAGTCATTATCAAGGGTCAGTAACGTCTTCACTCATATCTGTTTTCCACTGAAGGCTGAATTTGGAAACAATAAGATTTGTAATACACAGCCAGCATCACAAATTTTAAATTGCAGTCAGACTTTCAGAAAGGAAGTCAAAAATATAAAAATCTAGGTTGAATGACATACCAGGTATCCTTGGTTTGTATTCCTTTATAAAATGTGAATAGCAATGTGCTGACATGCAAAGAGATCAAAGTATTCAGTAAGCCAGATCTTTGCTTAAAAATTAAATGAATCTACAGAGGTACTATCCTGAAAAAAAAAAAAAACCAAAAAACAAAAACAGACAGAAAGTCTCCTGCAGTAAGATAAAACAAATTATCCAACATTCTGTGAAATAATTAGAATATCCTACAAAGAATTGCTGGCTGTTGGCATTTTGTACATGGTAATTTCCATAGTTTATTTAAAATACTGCTGAACCTGATGAATATTTTAATCACAATAAAATAACAACTTTTTTCTACTATAGTTCTACTCCTTTCTTACAAACTTTTAGCTTATGTCAGCAAGTGATGGTACTGACACTAACAGAAGCCCAGGACACAGGCAGAAATGGATCACTCTGAAGCTGAAAAATTTCAGGCAGGTACTTCCCTGTATGTAAGGATCAAGATAAATCAGCAGGTGCAAGTCAGCCCTCAGAGATCGCCAAGAGAAGTTGAGTTTAGAGATATCAGAAACTGGTGCTTACTTTCTATATAAAAGTCTCTGTCACCACTTCAAAATGTCTTGTTCTGGCAACAAGTCCCCAGTCTGCATGCTCAGAAGCTGACTGAAGCACATAAATCCATAGAATCTGTTCTAGAAAATATAGTCTATAAAAAATTGAAGAGGCGCTTCAAATGAAGCATGTCCTGTTCCTACCATTAAAATATATAATTTAATTTTTTGACCTTTGTGCTCATGGTTGGAATATGGAACGATATATTCTAATTATAGATGGATGATATATTCTAATTATTAGAATTCTTTATTATTATTATTATTACTATTATTATTAACATTAATCTGTATTTCATCATCTGTTTTTACACATTAATCCGTATTTCATCAGAAGTATCTGAAGAAGGTACTTGGGTTTACAGAAAGTACATCCAGAGAGGCACAATTTGTGAGTTATTCTTAAAGACGATTGTAGCAGTACTGAGACTCTCAGATCATTTCCCATTATTCGGCACTGCTGTAGTGTGTCAATTTTGATTCACTTTTTGAGGCTAATATGTGATTTTACTTGATTTTGGAAGCATTCTAGCCTGCAACGGAGACACAACCAGTTTGCAAAACTCCCTGCGTGTGATTCACAGGAAACAGGAAAGAAGTGATTGGCAAACATCAGCTCCATTCTGTAACAGTGCTGTCTGCTTGCCTTGTCTGGGATCAGAAACTCTGAGACAGCCCAGGACTAAAGAATTTCTCCAAAGAAATACTCTATGGTTGGTCTAGAGGTGTCTGTCTGTCTGTCAGCCTGTTTGTTTAGAACAACTCAGACTTGTCAGGCCATGGTGCTCTATCTGCAGCAGACTTTTATTAATTGACCTTGTCATAGTAGCCTGTATTTTGACGGTGTAAACCACTAAATTTTAACTACAATATGCAATATGAAGCTTAGGGACTGGAGACCTTTTATCCTTTAAGGAACTTATTTCTATTCAGAACTCCAGTCTCCCCCAGGGAGCCATTCAATGTAATTGTTTTTTGGATGGCTTCAGTGATTTTGCTTTAATAGAAATGCCCGCTAGGATGCTCTATGTACTTATAATTTTTTCCATGAAAAGTTCCTCATAGTTTCTGCTTGGATTTTGCTTTTTTAAATTTTTTTTTAAGAAGCTTATTTCTAGAAACTAAGAAAAATTGAAACTTTTGATTCTATATATATGTAACTCTTTTTTTGATTATGATTTACTGAGAATTCTTCTATAGATTGGAATATGTTTTCCAGAATGCAACTAGCTTTGTCATTTATAAGCAACTAAAGTCTTCTCTCTGTGAAGCTAATCCAAGGTTTCCTGTAAGATACTGGTGTGTCCTGAGAGATGAGGGCATCTAGTTTTTCCTGAAATGTCCAGGAGGATACAAGTTTAATAGGAAGGTTATAATTTCCAAGTCACTAAATTACCAGTGTCAAAAAAAAAAAAAATAAACCTGGCTGTTACAATAGCTTGCCTGCTACATCCAGATCCTGAAGTGATATTTTCTGAGGAGCTGGGAAATAGGAAGAGAATGAATACCTGGGAGCTCTGATGGAGGTTATGGCTTGGGCAGAGCACTGGTACCTGTAGCCTGGTACTCTGGTGCCACAGAGCTGTTGTTGCTTTGAGGTAAATACACAAAGCAATTTAGGTGTTACAGTGCTGCAGTCAAAGGCTCGTATTGAAAATTAAAATCCACTAAAACCCAGTTCAAACCAGTCTAAAACTTGTTTTTAAATGGCTTTGAACTGGAGTGAAGCTCTTCATTGAACACAAACTGAAACTAAACCTGCAATAATTCTCCAGTTTTATAGCTCAGCTAAAAGCATGAAGATTCCAAGGGCAGATGGTTTGGATGCTTTCTCTGTGTGTATATGCACTTCTGTTCCATAAGGAAAACCTTTCTCACAAGCAAAAATTTCCATAGCTGTTCCTTTATCAACCCTGTTGTTTTAATATGTAACAAATGAACTAGTTCAGCAATTCAAATCTTACCAAGAAACTTTAAAGTAGTGTTCAACTCTCAAATAGTTGCATTTTTTCAGTTACACTGACAAAATTGAAATACCTTTTGTTCAGTAAAAATAGATACTTGTAGACTGAGAGGCATCCAGAGAACAAATCTGGTGCAGACAGATATTTCCATTGTGAATACAGTTGTATTTAATTTATATAGAACTTGTCTGAGAAAAAAAAAATCTCTTTGGAACAGAATAAAATATTCTTTCAGTAAATGGAGCAGCTTCAGGATAAGAAAATGATATTATAATTAAGCTGAATGATAATGGCTAAGAATATATAGCTTGTGAAACATAGATAAGAAAGTCTTAAATTTGACAAGCATTTTGATATTAGAACAAAAATCCAAAATTTGATTCAATTAGAAGGCCTACAATGTGTTTTAATGTATCACAACTGTGTTTATAATGACTAACTAAAAGTACCATTGGACATAAAAGTTGTACAAAATGTATAAATTCCAAAAATGCACAATGAACTAAAAAAAACCTCAAACCTACCCACTGTGTATAGAGATTTTCTTTATGAGGGTGATTATCTGCAATTAAATCTGAAATCTCACAGCTGTTATACTATGAATTACCCACCTTCTCAACAACAACCTCTTTAAGTTGTTATAATTTTGTTTAAAATGTTGATAAAAATTCTGTCTCAATGTTTCTTTAACAACAAAGATGAAAATAACCATATAAAATAATGATAATTATAATAGCACAACCACAAACTTGTTAGTAATCAACATTTACTTAGAGATATTTGCTGCTAAATATTTTCTTAAAAGCTTAGTTTTAGCACTTATTTCTGTTCAGTTATATTAAAATTCAGGGTAAAACGGAATACTCTATTTGCTTTCCAACATCATGCAATCCACTTTTCTGAATTTTCTCAGAAAACTAGTGACCTAAAAGTTCAAGAAAGCACCAATTTGAACGTAAGGATAGAACCAGGATCTTTTCAGTGGTGACCAGTGAAAGAAGCAGAAGCAATGAGCCCAAACTGAAACACAGCAGGTTCCCCCTGACCTCCAGGAAAGACTTTTTTACCCTGAGGGTGGCCAAGCACTGGTGCAAGTTGCCCAGGGAGGTTGTGAAGCCTCCTGCCTCAGAGACCTTCTAGAGCCCTGTTCCCGGCCAGGGTGGCCTTCCTTGAGCAGAGGGGTAAACCTGATCACCTCCAGAGGTGCCTGCTAACCTCAGCTATTCAGAGATCCTGTCATTCTGTGAGTATCACCCATTAAATTTTTACAAACCTTTTTCAACACAAAAAGAAAGAACTTTTCAAAGCCAAATAACCGATTACATATACTGCTACTTGGAAAAAAATCAACGTAGTTTTGCATGTACAAATGTGATGGTCTTATTCCTGGGAAAAGAAATCTTGTCAGTTTCTTTAAAGCTTAGAAAGCATTTGTAAAATTCTGGCAAGTTTTCTGTTAAAACCTCATTTTTTTTTCTCTGACTGGTATAAACAGAAAACCAGACATCTGGAAGCTTAAGACTGGTTTAAGTCTCTGGACTTCACCTCAGTTTTTACTTCAAGGTTTTGCTAGGGAATTTTGTGATGAAAGAATAAATTGAAGTATGGAACAGAATTTTACTTAAAAAGTAGGAAAGCAGTATATGAACTATTTCTTTCTATTATCTGCAGGATTTCATGTCTAACTTCAATTGACTAAAACCCAATATTAAAATCCCATCAATAAAAATAAATATCAGCAATATTTCTGGCTGTCGATAAGCATAAAGCCCAAGGTTATATAGAGCTAATATCAGTAACAGACAGACTTCAAATTGTTCAGGTTAAAACCTGGTATTGTAATAGACCTGAATCCTATGGGATTTTACCAAAATAAAATGGAGTAGCCATGAAACTTACTTTATTCTTCTTCACATGCCAATTTTATTTCTTTATTTACTTATCCATCTTAAGTATCTATAAAATCTTTTGAAACCTTGAAGGATCATAAGCTGAATAGCTTTCATATGCAGAAGAAAAGCCTTTAGGACTGAAATCAGCTAATTGGCTGATAGTGAATAAAGGTGACTGTGAAAAGCAGTAAGTGTATTAAGGAAAAAAACCAAATAGTGTCAGCTAGTTATATCTATATATACATAACTTCAAGGAGACAAGTTGTTCCACTGAAGGCATTAGGAGCTGCACACTTACCTGTGTGCTTTACATTTTACTGTATTACACAAACAGATTCTTCATCAAGACTATGCTCATGTATTTGAGATGTCCACAATGCCAACAGGAAGAAAGGCACAATGCAACTGGATCTTGGACATATCACAAAGATTAGAATTCTACTTTGGGTCTTTAAAGACTTATGCTAATTCTGCTTTATTGAAGGTACCTTCAGTTTCAAAGACCTATAAGCCTTTGTGGAACTATTGGCTAGAATTTTTACCTTAGAATGGAGAGAGTCACTGTTCTTTATTCTACGTGGATGTAACAAGGCAAAAACATAAAGGCTGTAAGACATTCTAATACTATAGCAAGTGGGACCATATGAATATACTTCCGACTGGTCAAGGAAACTCATTTAAAAGAGGCAGCAGAATTATTTCTCTGTTGGGTATAATAGCTCAAAAGCTCAAGTCACAAACTTGCCCAAAATAGGAAAAATTGCATAATGTTTTCCAGTATCATAGAATATATGCTTGAGTACTCAAACTATATTTGAAAGCTTGAACTTGACAGAAATTATATCATTTATTGCAGATTCTTTATTATGTTGGTTTCACTGATAATACTTACTTTATTTCTCTACTGATGTGGCAATCCCTCTCTCCTTCCTCTTCTGGGAAGGCAGATATTTGTGATTTCTCTTTGGTGATAGGAAATGGGTCAGGTTTATTTCTAAGCTTTTTGACATGTGTTCTGTGAACACTTAGGAAGGTGTTCTCTATTATAGCTGATGTTTTGAAACTAAGAAACATTAATGTGTTCATTAAAAAAACCCAACAGTTAATTGCCTGTCTAGCTGGCATACAACATACAGTTGAATTTGTACATTTTAATGTCTCAAACACTTTGTACTTAAGAATAATAAAGATATCTTAAATTTAAATGAGATATAATAAGTGTGTCAAGTGGTTTAAAATACTTAGGTTAAAATCTTGTATAAAATGTTAAAGGAACCAATCATTTCGACTTCAAGGCTATTGAGTTGACATAGATTGCTTGTTCTGTAATATATCACCTTTTAATTACTCATTTCCTAAATCAATTCTTATTTTGGCAGAAGAGCTGAACATCTGGGAATACAAGAGGTTTCTTTTTCTTGTAAACCTAACTAGCTGTCGGTGAGAACATAGTGATACTAAAAGGGTACAGGAGATAATTTACCTAAATCAACCACCAAAAAAATTTCAAGTAGAATCTTTTTTACATGGGCAAGACATTACATAATCTTGATAATAATCACAGCTAGGAAATAAGGGTAGAAAAAACACGTTATAATTTGCAATGGACTGTACTCATGCAACTGTGTAAGCATTGATTAACCATGCAGTGAAATGGTATATAATAGGAGTCACTTTAGGCTTTTGTCTCTGCAGAAGAATCTAGAAACCTAAATCAGCTGCACAGATTCCTCAAGAACAGAACTTGGACAGCGCCACTGAATGAGCCCCATAAAAAGCAGGGTCCTGTGGGGGAACATGACTACAATAATTAGTAGGAAATGCATAAGACAAGAGGGTCACCAAAATCCTTATCACGGCAGCATAGGACCTTTCAGCTGCTAGGGATTTACAGATCTGGCCTCTCATCAGACACACTTTATTTAGGAATCCAAGATGTGGAAATCTAGTTAACATTAGTCTTTCTGGAAGACAGGAGGGGAAGATGTCAGTGCTGAGGCACTCACACTTATCAGTGAAATAAGGATCCTGTCTTTGGAAGCACTCCATTCCCCAGTGCCTGTTCACACAGTGTAACAACTCCTAGGTTATGGAGAGCTATGAACATCAGGGCAGGGAGGAGAGAGAAGGAGGCACGATAAGCTTCTGAAGTGCTTCACTGTGAAGAAAATAATGATAGATTTGTTGGGTTTCAGAGAGGAAATAATCTACGAAATACCTCAGATCAAACAAAAGCAGCCACAGATGTAACCATAAGACAGTTCTATGGAGCATTCGTTTGCACCCCTATTGGGATATTGAGACAATCAAATGCTTCTATAAAGGGCCTGTACACCAACGTGTGCAGTATGGGGAACAAACAGGAGGAACTGGGGATCTGAGTGCAGTCACAGGACTTGGATCCCATTGCGTTTACAGACACATGGTGGAATAGCTCGTGTACCTGGAATGTTGTCATTCCAGGACTACAGCCAGTTTAGAAGAGACAGACAATGAAGGCATAATGGTGGAGTTGCCCTCTATGTGAGGCAACACTTGAAAAGTATCAAGCTCTGTCTTGGGATGTCTGAAGAATGAGCTGAGATCTGACGTGCTAGGATAGAAGACTAGTAGGGGTGACTTTGTTTTGGGTATATGATACAGGCTGCCTGAGCAGGAGGAGGAAATGGCTGAGGCCTGCTGCAGGCAGCTTGGGGCAGCCTCACCATAACAGGCACTGCTTCTTGTGGGGGACTTTAACTACCCTGACATCTGCTGGAGAATCCACACAGCCAAGCCCTAACAGTCCAGGAGGATCCTGGAAAGCACTGACAGCAACTTTCTGGCACAGGTGGTGCAGGATCCCACAAGGCATGGTGTACTGCTTGACCTCATCCCAACAAACAGGGAAGGCCCTGCTTGCCCTGTAAAGGCTGGGGGAATCCTAGGCTGTAGTGACCATGAGATTGTGGACTTCAGTATTGGGCAAGGAGGAAGCAAGGTAGCAAGTAAGATTGTAACCATGAACTTTGCTGCCATCAAGGATCTCCTTGGAAGAATCCTGTTGGAAGAGGCACTGTAGGGAAGAGAGGTCCAAGAGAAATGGTTGATATTGATTGATAAGTTTGTTGATAAGGGTCACTTCCTCCAAGCTCAAGAATAATTCATTCTGATGCGCAAAAAGTCTGTCTAAGGAGTCAAGAGAATATAGTAATGACTAACCCAACAGTTAATCTTCTCTGGGGCACATGGTATGACTCTTGGGGATGACCCTGTGCAGGAACGGGAGTTGTACGTGATGATCCTTGTGAGACCCTTCCACCTCAGCATATTCTGTGATCTGATGTGTGTTCTAGGGAGTAAGTAATTGTTTTATACAAATGAATTGTTTTATACAATGGAGAACAGTAATTTCATGCAGATGAACCTTGAAAGTGGGAATTTTTTTTCATCTCAAAAACTATTTTCTCTATATATCCTGTATTGTCTTCTGTTTCATATTCGGCCTGTTAACTGGTCTGGAATAGAGAATCTTTGTTCCACACTTGCCCAGTACCAAACATATTTAACATTTTAGCTCTCAGGTTCAGTCCCCCATTACTATATTCCACACACCAAAAAGAAATGGATTCTATTAGGTCATAAATGCCTACAAGCTCTTTGTCTCCTTCTTGCAGAACTAGTATTGGAACACAGATGAAGGCCAAGCCAGAGCCATTTGAATTGGCATTAATCCAAAAGTAGTATAGGAATCAAAGCAAGACAGCACTGATCCAAAATACATCTGATGAGAAGTATATATCAAGGGAAAGAAATAATGCAGTTTGCAAGATTGATAATATTATTTCATGAAATGCTATACAAACTATCTGAACATGAACCTCACAAGAGAAATCTGTTCAAGATGTGCATCTGAAGAAAAAAAATATTTTATTCGAATGTGACAATGGTAGACAGGTCATGGAATATGTAATATCTATATCCTGTAGATTACGCTTGGTTAGAATTATAGAGAACTATATTGATCAAAAAAAGACATCATTTTAATCAGCATCTTAGATAATGCTCATCTCAATGTGTTAGACTGATAACTGAAAAATCTGAGGGGTGTGGGCCCTATGCATATGTTTAGAGAAAAAAGAGAAGTTCTATCAAAAAATCAAAATAATTTAAAATTATATTTCTTTTTCATAATGAAGAAATTGACAAAAATAATGTCACAGAAAACTAATCAGAAACTCAAGGAATGTTTATGCACTGAATCTCTGTTAGATTCCTGCAAAAATTTAGATGATTCTTTCCATGATTATTTGGATAGAAAATGTGAAATAGTAAAAACAAATATCAAAATCCAGGCACTCCATCCCAATTTCTGAAGTGTCAAGTCTGATTGCTGTATTCTTTATAAAAGAAACTGAAGGGGGTTTTCAAATTATCTAGACAAAACTTCTTTCTCTTTTCCCTGATACCGGTAAATGGCAAAGCAAATATATTTTGTTGAGAAAATAGCAAATCCACATGAAGAATAGTAATTCATATATAATGTCTTTCATATAGAGGGTTATGAGATATGGCAGATGAAAGAAAAGAGCTGTGTAAAGAGATTTCTGAAACACTGATTTTTATAGTCACAACATTTTATGAAGTGAAAGTAGGAGAATAACAATGTCTCTGTATCAGTTCAACATATGCCTTTCTAAATCATGTAAACTAAACTTCTCATGCTTTATGTTTTCCCTGCTGCAAATTCAGACATGCTTCTTCTTTAACTCTTCTCCCCGAGAGAGAGATGACATGTATACATACAAACTAAAATCTTGTTTTCATGTGCCAGATTAAGTAGTAATCTGATATTGACATCAATTCTTCTGTTTCTATGCAATAGGATGATTTTCAATCATGCAGAAACAATCTGAAATTAGAAGATGGGGGGAAAAGTGAAAGAAAGAGAAAATATGGATTCTACATGTGATAGATTAGATCTACAGAGAAGTCGTTTAAAGGGAGCTATTGAATGGAAAACATAACTAGTAAAACAGAGTATATTAAGGCCAGAAACCTGAATTGAAAAGGGGTACTATGTTGAAAGTGACCAGTAGAGTCAATTGAGATAAAAATAACAAAGTAGAAAAGCAGATTTAATATTGTAATTATATCACAAGTCTCAGTAACAGCATGGAAATAAATATGGATTATCTGTAGGAATGACAGAACACGGATTCTGCTATTTTGTGGGCTGTACAATAAAAAGAGGTGGTTAGTCAGGCCAATAAGAAGAATCTTAGTGATTAAAATTAAGTATTGTTCTATCGGCATAAGTCTAAATGTTATAGAGGATGGATCCTATCAGCAGGACAAATGGCTGGTTGAGTTCTATTGTCAGCATTATTTGCTGTTATATTAATAGATTCATAGATTACCCATCAAAAAAGGGTCATGTAGTCTGGCCTTCTGTACAGGAAAGAAATTTCCTAAATTAATTCCAGTTTGAACCAGGACAAGTCCTCTGGAAAAATTAAATAGAATCTTATCTCAGCTTAAAAAATCTGAGCGATGATAAATCTAGTACTCCTCTCAGTAATATGTTCCAAAGGTTAATATCTTCACTATTAAAAAAAAAAGTCGCCATTTTTTTTTTCTCCCAACCTGAATATATCTATATTCTACTTTCTGCATAGATGTGCTGCCACATTGACATCTCTAGTCTTTTTGTTACTACTTATAGGCTGTAATAACGTTGCCTTTCAACCTCCTTCTTGTAAAGCAAAAGAGATAGAAAGTCACAATGTGATTTTTAGTTACTCTTTTAATCATTCCTGCAACTCTGCCATGAACAAAGTATCATCTTGAATTTTCTTGAATGGAGGCATCAGATACAGACAGAAGCTGTGGAAGTCATCGGCTCTATGACAAATGCACAGACTATACTTATCCTGCTAAAGACGTGCTGCCCAGGAGTGATTCCAGGCCTCCAAGCCAAGAGTTGCAGATTCTCCTGTATCATCCCTATGAGTGCTGAACCCTTCATCATGGAGTGCTGTTACACTGCACTGCATCAGAAACAAGTATCTTCTGGATTTCCTGTGAGACACCCTTGGCCTCAGGATGAAGCGGCAGTGCTTGAAAATTAGTATTGTTTCATTGGCTTTCAGAAACGATATTTTCGTGTTTCAGGTATAACATTAAGCATATGTAACACATAAGTATTTTTTTTTCCTTCCATGAAGGAAATCTGAAGAATCAGGGTAGGCCTTATAGGCTAAGGCAGGGTGAAGGAGGCAGAATTTTGTGCAGATTCATTCCTTATTTTCAAAGTCCCTGGAGCAAAGTAATGAGAGTTCTACATCTAGATTATATGCAAAAGTAACTAGTTGGTTTGCTTCAAAAGAGAATTCAGGAGTGAATCAAGTTACATGCAGAGTGGACCAAGGAATCAGACCCCTGGGAACGAAGCCATTTGACATGGAAAACATATCTATCTTCTTCCATGGCAGTTCTTGTCTGTGCAGGAATGGTATTGGTCTGTTTGCCCAGAGAGCAGCTCCACTAGAAGTTTGAAATACTCCTGCTTCTCTAATCAGCATCTCACACACTGCCAGTAGAGCCTAGAGAGCAGTTTTCAGTCTTCTAGTGAGAAAACTGACCTTCTGTGTTGAAGCCCAAGGCTATTTGTCTAATGGAAAAATTGGCCTAGAACATTTTCCAGCTGTTAATTGGATGGGTCCAGAGTGTTAGCCTTGTTTGTTTTGAAGTAAAGTAAGACAGAAGAGAAGCTGAATTATACTTTTTCTTATTTTATTCCCAATAATGAGCACAAGTGTTATTTCTGAGCTGAAAACCATCTACCTCATTCAGAATTAATATTCTTAAGCCTTCCTGTTTAAAGGTAGAATGTGCTAAAAGTAGAGTTAAATCCTTGAGCCCCATATATTTTAAGAATATATAATAACACCAACATTTATTTAGCTTTTATCACAGAATGTTTATATTTATTTTATTGTCATTTTGCATAAAATTTTCAATCTTCTAAGCAGTTCTGCCATGTTATTAGATCTTCTGGTAAATTGTCAGATACTCAAGGTTATAAGAGTCTACTGTACTTCCTTGAGATACCAAATAAAGAAGTCAAATGCAGAAAATACTGGTTTATGGCAGTAAAATACTCCAGCCATTTGAAAATTGAAGCACATGGGGTTCTATGCCAACTTATGTGACAACAGCTGATGTATATACCAAGGATGTCACAATCCAGCTGCACTGACAAGGGGTAAGAAAGTTGCTTTTCCTTCAGCGTCATCAAAGGCTAAAATAATTTTGTGATGAACCTTCAACCTGCTCCCTATCAGATGAACTCAGAAGAGAAGCATTCAGACAAGGGCTTGTCTCTCAAACAAAGACAAAATTGACAGCAGCCTGTCCCTACCATAGCTGCAGGAATTTGGGTTGCAAGAAATCCATTAACTATGCATGCCGAGAAAAGAGCATCATCATTTTGTACATCTAGAATGAAATTACCTCCAGCATGACTCTCTGCCTCCAGAACAGGAATTTTTTCCTTCTGTGTGAGCTTTTGTGTATTCCCTCACCTGTACAGTGATGAAACTGCATGCCAGAGGTTTGAGTTTGGATTTAGACCACTTAAAGATGTCTGCTTTTTTGCTTTTAAACCTGATATTCATCACTTCAGTGTAAGTTGCCTCATCAGCCTTTTTACTACTGCTTTTTAGTTTTGCTTACTGAAATAACTGGACTCTCAGTTTTAAGGACTTCTGCATTATCAGCAGGTTTGATTTGTTTCCTGTAGTGCTGCTCTGTAGGTCATTTGTGTTATTTGAAGTTAACACAGGCCCAAAGAGCTACACCTGGTAAGCTCAATTACCACTAAACCAGGTCAGATACAGTTTGTATTTTTTGCCCTGTTTGCATTTTCTAACTTGTACCTTCAAGCCCTCTCTCCCTTTATATTCTGTCCATGCTTTGCCAGAAATGAAGAGTAGAACTGTGATACTGTTAAATTCCCAGAAAATGATGCATCAGAAGTATTTGCCTACTGAAGAAGTGAAACCTTTCACCCCTATATTTCAGATTATTGAGTAATTAATGATGATAAAAGACAGAAATATACTTTTATGTGATCTGTTCAGTAAGTTGTCTTCCCCTGGTTACTAGTGATCATCTCTTCTGACTTAATAGTGGGTATTTTGCCTCAAGGCTTGAAAAATCAATGTTTTGTAGTATTTTCCCCTTTCTGGTATTAAACTCTGAATTTTTAGTAATTTTCTGTCTTTTTAGCATTTTATTTTAATATATTAAAGGCTTTTTCTTGTTTTGAACCCTTGGCTAGAAAGTACTGATATTTCAGAGCATTAGCTGTTCTCTGTCGTACTCTGATGAAAATATTTCAAAAGGCAGATCCTATGCTCACGTGGTAAGAATTGGTTATTTCCATGCATTTTTTAATTCTTTTTATTCTTTTTTTCTCTTCTTGTACCACTTATGTTTCATAAATTATGTCCTTCCATGCAATTGAAAAACAGCTCTTTCCCTTACTTAAACGTACTGCCAGATATCTAAAGTATGCATACACATAGATAAGGGTCACCTAATGGATGCTTTATTGCTCACTTGACCTCCTGGGGGCCTGATCAGGAGCTTTACAGAAGAAAAATACAGATTTTTGTATCCAAATGTCTCACATGGATATTAGAAATACAAAAAATTCTGTATCAAAGAGTCTGTTTCTTCCTCTAACTTATTCCTCTGTTAAAACACAGACCTCTGCTAAAAGCATCTAAACCTCCATTACTTTTTTTCTTCCTTTAAAGGAAAAAAACCTCAGCCCTGCTTAGCAAGAGTATTTCAATAAAAGGTTTTATGACAAATCCATTCACTGTGATTTGGCAGAGATCTTACCTGCAAACTTCCTAGCTTAGAAATAAATTTTACCCAGTCATATATAGATCTGTAGAATAAATTTATTTCTTTCAGTTTAAAGACTGTCCAAACCCTTGGTACCTACCAAAAGGTTTGGGTTCTGTGGAGGTTTTTTGGTGATTGTTTTTGTTTTTCTATATTTTTTTTGGTTGGGTTTTTTATCTATATCATCTATATCTATATCTATACCCTAGTGAAGGTGTTTCTTGCATTTACTTTCCTTCTTGCTCTGCCAGATGACTTTTTCACACCATTTTCCCTTTACAGAGCACATCCCTTTGCCTTGAAGAATGATACAGTCTTGTCTGCCCTCCAGAGATTTCTACTTGCCAGCTGGTGTAAATACTGATCAACGCTCTGTGCTACCAGGCTACAAATTTCTTTCACAGGATGCACAAAATACGACACAATCCATTCCATTCAGGAATCCAGAGTAGTGTATGAGGCACTGTGTCCTTGTTCAGACCACCCTCTTGTACCTGCTGGGCTGAGCTCTGCCCCTTGTCCCCAGCCAGTTCCAGACCCCACTGTCCCAGCACCATGCCATGCAGGGAGGAGGTGGCTCCCTCATCCTCCCTCATGCTGCCAAATGCCTGCACACGTCAATTTATGGCTTTTGCATGCAGAGCAGTGAGTTTGCTGAGACCCAGCCAGAGGGAAACAACTGGCACAGGATGAGGTCTGGGCAAATGCCTCCTCTGCTTCAGCAGCTCAGACAGGACCCATTCCATCGCAGTCACTGTGCAAAATCTTTTCTTGGGGCAAGCAGAGCTCTTAATGAATTAGAGGTGGGGTTTATACAGTAGCTTAAATGTTAGCACACATTCCAGTTTTAAAGTGGTTTAAATACAAAGCAGTAAGGTAACACAAGAGGGAGCAAGTCTCCGTTCCACCTGTTGAAATGAGGAGACTGATGCTTCAGAGCCCAGGGAGGGAGCCTGCAGGACGAACCTGCTGTAAAGTGACCAGCTATAGGCTATATACTGTTGCCAACTGCTTGCCCAAAGTCTATAACCCAGATGATGTACACCAAAGACATTGACATGTAAACTGAAAATTCTATGTCTGCTTTTCCACATGCTCTGTATGAGAGCTCTCTATATAATACAATTCTCATGCTTATAAAGAGGAAATAACCAAACATATTAATCGGAAAGAACAAATATGTTCTTCGTTGTCTACCAATGTTCTTGCTAAAATATCTTAGAGTGTTTTTTGTAATTTTGCTTTTGTTCATAAACCACAATAAGCATAATTTTTAAGAGGCATTCTATTTTTTAGCATCTGTGGTTTTACAAGATTTCTGTAATAAATTAGTCACTTAAATTGACCTATCTTACATACAGTAAAGCTGAGGTTTGTACTTAGCCCTATGAAGATACTAATAGTGCAAAGATGTAAGAAAATTTCACAAACCATATCATGATGTACTCATTGTGGTAGTAGGCTTGCTGTTGTATGTTCTCTCATTGTAACATTTAATCTCATCTTCTGTCAAAAAAGACATGCTGGCAAAAATATCTTGTCCTAAAACCTATCCTAATGAAACAGCAAGGCAGGAGAGCTCATGTCAGTGGGCCAGTACTAGGTGTACAGAAGCTGGAAGACTTGTCAGAAGTCTCCCCCTTCCTGAGCACCACTGAGAGTGCTCACGGGTCAGAGCAGCCAGCTGAGGAAAGGGGTGCTGCCAGCTCACCAGTCAGTTCCTACAGAGCACCGGTGGCAGGGGAGCCCTATGGTGGCAACAAAAGCTTCCCTTGGCACTCCAATGAATAGAGAGAATAGAGCAACAGATGGTACTGTCAGTCACTTATGGTGTGACTGACGTGTGACTGTGACACATCAGCAACTAGAGGACATATCAAATTAACTCTACATCTGCCCAGGTCAACTTACAATTAGGTGTTATCTGATTTTACAGACAACATTATGGGAATACACTTATGTGGTTATTTGTATACCAATGGCATCCTGGCCTGTATCAGAAATAGTGTGGCCAGCAGGACCAGGGAAGAGATTCTCTTACTCTGTGTGGCACTGCTGAGGCCACACCTTGAGTACTGTGGCCAGTTCCAGATCTCTCACTTCAAGAAGGACATTGAGGTGCTGGAGTGTGTCCAGAGAAGGTCAACACAGCTGGTGAAAAGTTTGGACACAAGTCCTGTGAGGGGTGGCTGAGGGAGCTGGAATTGTGTAGCCTGGAGAGGGGGAGGCTCTTATTGCTCTCTACAACTCCCTGAAAGGAGGTTGTAGCCAGGTGGGGTTGACTTTTTCTCCCAGGTAACCAGCAATAGTACAAAAGGACATAGTCTGAAAGCTGCACCAGAGGAGGTTTAGGTTGGACATTAGGAAGAATTTCCTCACAGAAGGGATGATTACACATTGGAATGGACTACCCAGGGTGGTGGTGGAGTCATCGTCCCCAGAAGTGTTCTAGGAAAGACTGAATGTGGCACTTAGTGCCATTGTTTAGTTGATATGATGGTGTGTGATCATAGATTGGACTCAATGATCTCAGAGTTTTTTCCAGCCTAATTGATTCTGTGATTCTGTGGTTTGTGGTACACATATCAGAGTCATCTCTCTACTGTCTTCCTCTCCACTGCTGAACTCCCCTTCGTCACTCAAGATGACATGCAAAACTTATTCTTCTATGGCTTGGAGGCTTTATCACATCCACCTGAGACAGTCGGCTTTCCCTTCCATTTTGTCCTACTTCTTGCAGCCTTCCCACGCCCCCATGTAGTTTATATAATAATTTGGGTTAAATGAAATGGAGGTATTTTTACAAGGTAAGTTTTTCTCTCTTCTATACCTTGCTGTCCTGTGGGCTGTTGCAACATAGTCTGAATAATAATATTTCCAACTGATTAGGTGGGATTGTGATGTGCTGCAAAGACTCTTAGGGAATGCAAGCCTACAAGCAGAATCTAAGGAAAACTGATAAGCAGCATGGAGATGTGGGACTGAGCAGAAGTTAATGTGCTTAGAGGAATCTGTGGTTGCAGAATCACTGTCTCATACAAAACATTTGGCAGGACTGGTCAACAGGGCCTATAAACACCTTTAGAGCTCATAATCAGCACACTGTGTTAGGCAAATATAGCCTAATTCCCTCCCCTGTTCCCTGCAAGTGGGAAAATTGAATTTGCCGATTGAATATCCTGTTTCCCTGCAGACTGTTATAATAGCCAACATGCCATATGAAAAGAAGATAGCAGACAGATAGCTACAGACTTCTTTCTCTGCAGGTGGGAATAGCTTGCCCTGAGGTGGATAATAGAGTTGCTATCCTTACCCGTTTGCCCGCTGAAGAAGCTTTAGAACTGCCACAGTTAAGTGAACTGGAATTTAGTTCATGGATTTAGTGATTACAAGAAGTGGAGTTTCTGAGGCCAGATTGGTGCAGCACACTGAGTTTGGTTGATTTTAAAATGCTTGGCTATAAACTTCTTGGCACCTGTTTCATAGGCAGCTCTGTCAACAAATGAAATGAAAGAAACTTATCCAACAAAATTTGATGAGAATAAACAGACACTTCTTTATTGGGGCACCATACTCCAAAACGTGTCCCACTCAACAAACAAAACCCATCCCTTTTATATACTTTTTCTGCTAAATCATTGTTACATAAGTTCTTTTATATACTACACATCCTATGCCCACTATTAAATTTAACATTTATATTCATTGGTTCCAATAGTTAATAACTGCATTAATATTCTTATCTTAAAACAATCATTGGCTATTTCTCCTGAGGTCTACAGATTGGAATCCTTGATATTAAAATCAAGATGGGAAGGGTAGTGGGTTTCCAAGCAGCAAAACTGGTGAGCATGGCTGTCTCCACAGTTTCTTATCCAAAACATAAAGGTTCAGTTACTTCCTGGGGAGGTTTCTATGGTTGCACATTCCAAAGACAGCACTCCTGATATTCCTATACCAGATACTTCAGTTTTCTACTTATAATCATAGCTAACCCTTTTATATGATTTATTTGATTATTTGATCAAAATATTCATAACAGCTCTGTCAGCAGACAGAGGAATGAGCAGAGATGAGCTGCAGTCCCGTCAGTCTTCAGAAAGCGAACTTTCAGCCTCATGAGGTGAAGCTCTAGCTTCCCTCATGGACACGTCTGGAAGGCAGGAGATTCCATTGTACTTCAGGGCCAGTTTGGCTTTGAAGCATAGAACATTTAACTTGTTTTTTGGTGGCTCTGACCTTGACAATGCTGCAGTTTCTACTTACGGTTGATTTCAGATACCCTTGTCCTTTTTTATATGGTAAAAATTGCTGTGATATGAGTGACTGCGTGGAACTGTGCTACACAGTTTTGATCGGGGTCCCTACCCACATTAATACACATAAAATAATAAAAGTAATGACCTTCATTAATTTGGATCAACTCCAATTACATTTTGACTGTCTCTATTTTATGAAAGAAAATATAATTTTTTAAAAATTTTATTAATAAATTTTATGAACTGTATGCATTTTAGGAGAAGGATATAGAAAGCTTCAATTCTTATGCTTTATTGTTCTGAATGCTAGCTTTTTTACAATTTCAGAAGGTACCAAAATATTTGTAGCATGAATGATTAGGTCTTGTCAGAAGTTTCAGAACACAATCAATCCCATGTTTCTTCAATTTTTTTCCCAGTTCACATTTTGAAGAATATTTTTAATTAGCAAATTAATAGTTCCTAAACAAACACAATTGCAAAAATCTACAAACAATAAATAGGAGAGGATAAGCAGAGTGAGTTTAAAAATAAACACATATATGTTTGCAATTGTTTCAATAAAAGTTTTGAATATTTTAAATTATACAGGGATCTGATATTGTAACATTGTCTGAGATTGCTGAAAGTATTTGGAATTTGTGTTCCTAACTAATTCCTAATTTTTATTTAATCACAGTAGCTAACTATTGCACTCTCACAGATATTTAGTTCATGCAAGATACTGTAAGTCACTGTTAATTTCATAGTAGTAATTGATCAAAAATTTATTATAATCACACATATTTTTCAAGTATGTTTGTGCCCATTGAATGAGAAAGTGTGGTAGCATAAAAAATTTTGCTTTTTAGTTGAACTTTCATAATTTTTAATTTTGATGAAAAGGAAATTTTTAACCTGAAAAGAAGTATCAGAGTTCACAGGAGAGAGTTATTAAAAAAATAAATTTTGGTCTCTGATCTCAATTTTGGTACCAAAAACATTACTTATGTGTTTTTCTTTGCATGTTTCTTATGAGGAAATGGACTATGCAGTCAGCTAGAAACATGATTCCTTCTGAGCTGTATCTGGAAATGCCAGGGTCAATGTTCATTGTCCCAAGTGACCAGGTGTAGTCCCTGACCAGGGAAATTATGGGATGGGAGAAAAAGCTGAGGGCTCTACCCCAAGGGCTCTGCTCTTCGCTGTGTGTCAGCAGCAAACACATTATCCAGCATCAAAGGTCATTGTTTTTAAAGGAAGAACCAGACAACTCTGACAAGGTGAACAGATTGTGGAAGACAACTATTTATGAAACTAGAGTTCTCTTAATGGCACAAAGGGGCTGAAGCTTGCTTTGCCTCCTTACTTCATCTCAGGATAATTACTTGTGCCTGGAACTCAGTGAGCTCGTATCTGTTGCACTGCTAACTGTGGAGCCAAGTGTGAAATGTCGAAGGATGGGAGGTTGGAGGAGATCATTAAATTACCTCCCAGTTCACCATCTGCTCTACAGCTCTGTGAGGCAGTTTAGTTTCTTTGACAGTCTGACCTTTCTGTTTAAATAGGTTGGCCTACCATGGAGATGGTCTTCTGGGGCTTTTGAGGCCAAAATTATTTTGTGCTTAGTAAGACACTTTTAAGACCCTTTAAGTTAAAACTTCCATTTGTAGTCATTCAGATTACTTTTAGCTGTCATTCACCTCTTGTACTTATCCTTGCTTGTCCAGCCTTGCTGATTTCTTCCTTGATTTTTTTAAATGCATTTCTTGTCCAGATAACTTCCTGAAGAACAACCAGGATCAGACATGGAAAAGTGCAATGCCTTTAGGCAGTTTCTCTTTTTTACTTCTTTTCCCAGTTACCTGAGAATCAATCAAGATGTGCACTCCCTCCCTACGCTTTCAATAGAGTGCTAAGTACCTTTCCCAAGAGTTTAATTCACCATTTTCAAATTTGAGAATAAGACCTTACATGTATAATTTATATCTGGTTTCTGAGATAGATCTATATACATATACATACACAATTTTTTTAAGGCTCCACCAGTTTCTTTGCTTGCTTTTTTAAAAAAAGCCTTGGCAAATGCCTTTGTTCTATGCTGCATCTTTACAGCAAGCTACTTCACCAGGAAAGGCAGAAAAGGAAGAAAAACCCACAAAAACTTGCAGCACACAGTACAGCACGTAAAAAACAAGAGCAACAGTAATTAAAATGTGGTCCACATCATTCCTAACTGCATCAAGTGTCAGAAATAGCAAGCAGTCCAATCACATTTAGAAATAATTAATGGGTACTCTGTAGTAAATTAAAATTATAAATAACATTATAATTACAGGAATTACACATACAATTACTAAGAAGCAATCAACATTACCAAGAGACATTTGTTACTGCGTTTGTGTTGACATAATTCACAGTTGTATCACTCATTGAAAGTTATCCCAAGACAAATGGCAGCTAACCAGTATTAGAAAATATCAAATCAGTATTCTTGGGATCCTAGGCAGCCACAGTTGAGTTGAATGATTGGTTTTTCATTAGTGAATGGTTAGTTCACCAAAAAATACCCTATCAAACACAGAGTTTGGGTTGTCTCAAAGTTGCTGGGATTGAAGCTGGAGTACTTCATGCCTCTCATACAGCATTTCAGAAGGCAGCACACTTGCTCAATTTAGTATAAAAAAAGTTACATTTTTAATCAAAATTTCAACCAACCCCTCCTACCTCACCCAAATGCATCCCACCTTATCTTGCTCTTCTTTTTCTGTGCAAGGATTGAGTAAAGGGCTCTAACATCTCTGTTGGATCTATGAATGTATTGTTTTTCTGCTTTATGTAAATAATTTGAATGTATAAATACTGGAATTCAGTTTTTCTACTTGTGTGTTCTAACCTCCAGGATAGTTCAGTGCTCCATATGAGACATCTCACACATACCTAATTTAAAATTTTCTGAAAGGAAAGACTGTTAAGCTGTTCACCTGATACAAAGGATCTAAGTTCAAAACTGTTCTTCCTCTAATGCAGGAGAGGAAGCAGAATATATTTTTTCTTACACTCTTTATATTCTAGTAAAATTAGTTGAGTATTATGAGACACAATACCCTTAATGATTTCTTCATGGAGTTTTGTCTGTTCTGGGAAATACTTAAATAGTCATTCTGATACCTGTAGGAAGCTGGCTGGAACCTTGTATATATTACTGGCATTTGAGTAAAATTCTCATTTCCCATCACTCAGCAACATATTTTTTTTACTCAGGGCTTATGTATCTTCGTATTTCATTCAATTCTCTGGTTATGTTGAAATTGTTATGCTTTCAAGACACTAAATATAAAAGAATATACTGGAATTCAGTAGCAGCAAACACAGGGTCACTTGTAGGCTGTTTACTTCTATCTGTAATGAAGTTCTAGAGATGTATAAGACTCCATGCCAAAAGCTGCAGAAGTAAGATTAGGCTTTCAGTTCATTATGCATTTAAACTCATAATTAAAATTCTGTCCACATTTTAATTTGTAATGAAAGAATTGAGATTAAGAAGAAATAAAATAGTTACATCCATGGAAAGACAACAGACTTCTGTATATTCTATATATAACACAGTAACCCTATGGTCAATTCTGAATTTTCACACAGGGGAACTTAAATTAAATCTAAAATATACTAAATGTGAACACAGAATACAAAGTTAGTGTTGATGGAATTGAAAATAAGCTTTCCCACTTTGAGAGGAAGTCCAAATATGCTTTCGATATCATTAATGGGAAATATAATACCAGTGCTCCTTAATAATTAAATCATGCATCAAAATTACCATGCTATGCTGAATTTCTTTGCCCAAAATTGGAAATTCTCAAATGGTTTCTATTGTTACAATAGTAGTCTTGTATTGTAGCCTAATAGTTAAAACTATATATTATAGGGTCTAGTGGCTTTGTGGAACTTTCACTGCCTGCCTTAGCCAGCCTGGATCCCAGCACTGAGAACACTCCACGTCAGCAGGAACCACCCTCTGCAGGAACTTACTCCAACCTGCTGATAATAAAGGCTACAGAGAATGCCTTAGCAAATGGACAGTTTGGATGGCCAAAACTGAGTGGTGTCAATGCTTATCCCCATTTCAACACCTGACATGAGCACACTGGCTCTGCATACAACGAATATCAAGTAACCTTTGGAAAAAACATAGAGTTCCTTGTGTTCCTGGTCTGTTTTTCCCTTGTTTCCCACTTCCTTTTCCTTGCAGTTTGCTAGAGGTGTAGACCAAGAACTTAAAACAATTTAAGTGCCTAAAGTGTCAAACTGGTATCTAAAGGGATATTCAAAAGTGTTCCACTGCAGTTGGAGTTACAAGATGTATCTTCAAAGGAACCTGTGAAGAGAATTTTCCTTTAAATCAGTGAAAATCAGAAAATTCTTGGAAACCCCATGTATCATTCATGCTTTTTAAGTACCTGAACACTTCTGCAAGTCCGTCCAACAGTCCTTTGTAAAGGTTCTCCTTTCATAATATCATATTGATGTTTTCCATAGATTTTGCCAGGAAAAAAACTCAAAAGGTGTTTAAACTCTCCAAGATTATTTTTCATTTCAAAGATGTGTGTTTTCTGTGATTTCTGTGACAGTGTGGTGTATTTCATTATATTTTTGAACAGAGGGATTAGAGGAAGATCAAAAAGAGGTCATTAACAGGTTGAAGGGGATTCTTTCATGCTTAGCATGATAATGGGTGTACACACATAACACACGTAGATCAAAAGCCCATTGAAACAAAACATAAAGTTTTTGACTTTTCTGGGACTTTACATCATATTTTTCATTAAAATAAAAAACATTCTGTTTTTACTCACAACCAAATCAGTACAGCAAATCAAATACCTACTTTCATGTGCTGCAACCCTTCATTCGACATTTCTGCTAGTATTTGCTACCATAAAGAACTCCATGGGAGATTCCTCCTAAGTAATGTGGTAACTTAAAAGATGCTAAGCAGCAGCAGAACAGTTATACAGCAAAGCCTGTCAGTTCTGCTGGCTTTAAACCATAGCTAGTTAGGTTTCACTGTGAATTAATAGGAAAGTCCCCAACACTGTTTCTGAAGAGAAGCCTTTCCAGTCTCTGTGAAGAACTTTGGTAAATACAGGACACTTCACCCATTCACCCTACTTTGTTTCTGATGTTGCTAATCCTGTTGCTGCAGCTATGTAACATTTTTTCAATTAGCTTTGCAAAGAATAATCTGTCATCTTTTCTATGGAGCAGGCGTGAGAGTTTGGACTTCTTTTCTGCCTAGAAAAATTAATTACTATTATAAACTCCCTAGATATTAATTGTCTTTCCAAGGAGATCTTAAGCCTTCATTATCTCTAAGAAGGGGTTACACCAATTCTTGTTTTCTTGCTAACTGCTTACTGTTGCCTGTCTGGCAACATTACTGGCAGAACAGCATTTTATTTATATTCTTAGAGGAAGAGCCAGTTTTGATACTGTAACAGAGACATGCATCTTCTGGTGGTGTATCACTAGGCAGACTTGTGCACAAGAGAAATTAAAGTGTGTTTTAATAGTGGCTATAACAGAAAACTACTGACTTGCCTAATTCTCTGAGTATAGGGATCTTGTATTTAACTTTCAGAGCTTAGCTGGCACTCAGACTCGAAGGAAGGTAGTCACTCAGGTCAGAGGGAGAATTTAACAGTGGCAGAAAAGGTACTGCAAATTAGCAAGAAAGCCATCAAGAATGGCACGTATTAGATTTACTTTGTCCAAATTTAATTTAAAACAAATTGCTGCTGTGTGGAAATAACAGGGGAAGGACCAGGCTTTAGAAGGATTTGAAGTATGATTTAAAATTAGCAAACAATATTTTTTATTCTCATTAAATTAAGGGTGATGTGTATGTTGCTACTTAAGGATGGCTATTTACGCTGCTAGTCTATCACCCCAAAAACTCACAGCTATCTGCTTTTTTGTATTATGTTGAACATAAGGGTGGGAAATTGATGCTCTTACCATTTATCCCCTCACTCCAAATTCTTTTCTGGGGAGGCTGAAAATGCATCAAATTCTTATGTGTCTTGAACTCAGAAGAATATCCAACTGCTCTAGACAGTAAGAAGAAGCAGGGCAAACTAGTTCAGTTACAAGAACCAGTTTCTGGGCAGATGATGCAGATGAAAAGAGATAGGTATATTTTTCTGCCTAGATCACCTGTAAGTTCCAGAAGCATCAAATTGTTCTTCATCAAAAATAGAGGGAGAGGGGGAAAATAAGTACTGATTAAATAAATACTGCAAGAGTTAATAAAGGAAAAAAAGTTAACAAAAATGTTATCTCATTGCTGGAATTCAAAAAGCAGATGGATTTGGGATTCCCAGTAAATCATTATCCAGTAGCTATTGGAGAAACTACTAGACTGAGAAAATAGGCTTCAGGAGGGGACCTCAGGGTTTTCTGTAACTTGCTCAGAGCACAGAGAAGACAACTGCTGGAAGAGTTATTCCGAAGGACTTGGGCTGCTGCCATCACCATATAGATCTTAAAAGTGCTAGTGCCTCCACTTAAGAGCAGAGAAAAAGCAAGTTTCTTTTTTTTAAGGGTGGACTAGTGAATATGTATCCTTGCAATCGGGAAACGTGAGATCTAACGAGGCCTAGAAGTCCACTGCTTATTGTGCACAGTTTAGTTCTATATAACTAATACAGAGTTTGGGGAAAATACATAGGAAGAAAACTGAGTGTCTGAATTCTGTTGTTATCCACTAACATTACTCAGATTTCTGGAATTGTTTTAAATTTTTTTTGCTTCTCTTCTCTCTCAAGTTATGACCTGTGTTATAGCTCATTAGCTAAAGGCAACTAACTTCACTGCAATTACTTCAGTAAGAAAACTCATATATTTTCTATTCTTTTTTTCCTTAATTCTTTTTATCTGTACAGAAGTGATTAGTCCAATCACTGAAAATATCTTTATTTCTCCATATAATTATAATAGATAAACAATCCTGTTTTACCATTTCTGACAGACAAAGCTTTTACTCAGGGTAGAAAGTAATTATCCGTGATGGATTCTTATTAAAGGTCTATTCTGCTAGCACTATTAAAAGATTTGGTAATTAAATCCTTTGCATTCTTGTGTTCCTCCTAATCTCAAAACAACCTGAAGTTATTACTGTTTAGAGCAGGCTTGCAGATTTCTGTAGGCCTCTATTATCCTATCAAGCCTTCCACCAATAAATCATTTGGAGGAAATGGGGATGGAGGCAGGCAGTAAAGATCAAAAATAATAATGAGGGCATTTTACCTGTTCTCATTTTCACCACAATGAGGGGACTCTGTACAATAAATACTTAAAAGGTCCTGCTATATCTGTGTAGGTCAAAAATGAGATCAAGCATGTGTGGCACAGAAATACCACAGAGGAGACACATAAATGGTTCAAGGTTCAAAATAAAAAGATTATTATTCCACTGAATGTACATTCTTTTTACTACAAGAATCTTGCATACTCCTCTATAATCATAATATGAACCACCACTTTGTTAAAATTATATTCTTCTCATGCCTTTGGGTCAGCTAGAGCTCACCCAATATGCCTGGTAAGGAAATAAAATGGGTTGCAAGTTTGTGTTTCAATGTGTAGGTATTATGCTTCTTTGTATAAAAAGTTCATGTACGTTTTATTAAATAAAAATAGAGTCAGGGGTTACAAAAAGCTCCAATTACTCTTAAAAATGGGGAATAGAACATAGTTCGTTCTCCAGAAAATGCTTTTATCACTGGGTCAGAGAATCAATTGTCCTTATGATTGTTCTTTCTTCCTCTGATTCCAGTTAATCCTCTAATATGCCAAGCAAAGATGAACAACTGCTTTATCTCTTTTTAAAAATATATTAGAGATTAATGGTTTTAGACTGACCTTACTGAGTCAAAAATGTGAATTTAATTCCTGTCAGGAACAGAAAAGATTTGGATGCCAGTATGCAACTGCCTATCTAGATATCATAACTGCTGAACTGTTGGCTAAAATCACTTGGCCTTGATTTGAAGGGAACCCTTGACCTCTGCGTTTATCAGAGGAGCCTTGGTCTGCACCCTTGATGGGAGGCCTGGGTAACAGAAGGGCTGAGTGAAGTGCAGGGTCTTTACAGCTCGGAGATGCCCAGAGAGGGGGAGGAATTGTGCAGTTCCTGAGGCAAGGAGGTTGACTTGGACCTCCCTTGTGCAACCTCAGCTTCTGCTGTCACATGGATGCACCAGGAATTGGTAGGGTTCTGACCACACAGCAAATGGGGTGGGGAATATAGGGCATTTTCTGCTGGGGGGCAGGTGCAGTCTTCCTTTGCTCCTCTGCAGGAAGGCAGGGTGGAGTCATCCTGACAGAAACCTTATCCAGCTCCAGCTCAAGCCATGAGCTGGACCATGCTAGTAAAACATGTTCTGCAGCTCTTAATCACCATGTTGACTCTGCAGGATCTCTTTTTTCAGAAATAACTGATTATTCCTCTGTATTGTATAAACCATGTAGCTCAGGGCTCTGGATTTTGCTTTTGTTTCCCCATTTCATTTAATTTCTAAATTTAAACTATGGGAGTTGGGCTTTTAACTGCAACTGTTGTGTCAGCTGTACAACAGTGTGTTACCCATGACAGGAGGAAAACTGCCATGAGCAGCTTTAAAGAGCAAGTATTGCTCATGGAATCATAAAGTGGTGTGAGTTGGAAAAGACCTTAAACATCATCTAGTTCCAGCTTTCTGCCATGGGAAGGGACACCTTCTACAAGACCAGGTTGCTCAAAGCCCTGCCCTGCCTGGCCTTGGTATGATTTATCAGTCAATTTATACTAGCACTTTCTATAGTTTGATATGTTAGATCTAAAGATCTAGACGAGTGAGAAAAAAGCTCCATATAATTTCTTCCTTTCCCTCAGATTCTTACACAGCTTCAGATGAGTCTTTTTTTAAAATTTCTTATTGTTAATGAAATCATTTTTTGTCTCATTTTCTTGGAAATTTCTCTTAAAACTTCAAACATACCATTTCCCTTACCCCTGTTTAAACCCTGAGTGGATTTTGATGATCAAGAAATTGTATTTTCCCACTTCATGACTTGTAAAATTGGACACATCATTATCTGCACAATTATCTTGTGCCATAATGCATATGCTAAAAAAAAAAGATATTAGTAGCTGAGATGAATAGAAATCCTCCATGTTGTTATCTTCTACAAAACAGAAAAGTCTTGGCACTAAAATTTACTTGTTTGGTACTGAGGTTTTTTGTTTGGTTTTTTGTTTGGTTTTCTTTGTTTGTTTGTTTGGTTTTTTTTTTGCCTAAAGATTATGCTATTCCACAGGGAAAAAAAGAATAAAGAAACCATTCCTAAGTCTCTACATTCATCCCATGTGTCTCCAGCCATTTCTAAATCCATGGGAGTCTTGAATATGGAAAGTCTACAGTTCCTACTGAATTTTAAAATCTTAAATCAGTGCTATTTCCATACTGGTCTTGCCTGAAACATTTACGGTAACATGTTATTTTCTCTGCCAGAAATCAAATGCATTCCATACAGCATAATGAAGGACTAAGTGTGTTGATTTCAAACCTAAATGAAATTGTTCCATTTGACACTTAGAAATATTATGTTGTATGTATGAACCAGCAGAATATAGTATGCATTAACACAACACTATCTTTGCCAAAAGATAATCACAAGCTTTGAAACACCACAGCAATAACTCTTTCCAGGATGCTGTGATTAGAGGCCTCCTAAGTATTTATGGAAAAGAAAAAAGATATTACAGTTTAGATGGTAAGTAATAATAGGTTCAATCTAGACTTGCTGAAAAGAAATAACCTTTTTATTTCTTGATATATATTTTAAATATTATGAAGTTGATGTTTATTCAGCTGTACCTGAAAAAACAAATACTGCTATTGCACTTCTTCTGCAACTAACAATATGCCTTCATTAAAAAACAAGACATTTTCTTAGTTTTAGAATTGTGTAGGGAGATACAGATCCAAACTCCATTGCAAAGCTACAGTCCCACAGGCACTCACCACATTGCTATTATGTGTGGGACGATTATTTCTTTCTATGTATTAGCAAAGCTGTATGGACTAAGGACTTTGACAAGTTGCTCTTGTTTCTGTCCTTTGCTTTTTTAAATGAACTCTTGGAAATACTCAATTTATGTATACGAAGGACATGGAGATGATAAAGGGCAGGGATCTAAAGTGTCCCTTCAAAAAAATTAATATCAAGCTTTCCGTTGTGGATATTTTATTGATTTTTAGAGCATATATGTTGATGGAAGACATACACACAGAAAAACAACTGCATTTAAAATACTGCTGATATTGACAGAAAAGAACAGCAACATAGATAAATATTGATTAATTTCTGGTTTTTATCCAACTATAGTTAGGGAAACTTTCCTGGCTCCAAAATTACATAATATCATAAATTAATAGTAATCAATTCTACAGACCTGACTACATTATATGCATTTTGTGTAACTACTATGGTTGCCATAATAGGTTCAATATTCACTAAAATGTCTTTATGCTGGGTAATGGATGATACCAAATTATATGTAAAAAAGTACATATTTTAAAATGGTTTCCTATGAGAAATTAGTTTCTAGTGTTATCAAGGCTTTTCATGCTTCAAGCTTGTTCTGTCATAAATGAAGTCCTGAAAATAAACAAATATTAAATCTATGATACATATTAAATTATTGAATATTCAGAAGCAACTTATTGTTGCTATAGGTGCATAAAATGACCCCATCCTTTATTAATAAGAAAAAAATGCCATACTTTGCAGGTGGGCTACAATACATCAAAGTAGGTTTTGTATAATTCAAACAGTAAATAAAAAAGGACAGTAGCTGTGATTGCACTTCTGCTTCACAACATCAGGTGACCATGAAACAATTGTAGGAATAGTCCTCACGTGAGAAAACTGAGAAAATGTTTATGTAAGGAGGTGTGGTCTGTGAGACCATCTGCTTTGCTAAGTTTGGCAGAACAAGGATCTTTTACTTTCAATGGGATAACAAGTGAAAGGGAAAGCAATAAACAAAATCACAGAGTCAGAAACTTGATAAACTATAATGGAAAATGTTCACCTGCCAATAGATGGAACACAGGCTTGGAGAAGGCCAGCCTGAACTTTATAACTGATAAGAACCTGGCCTTTATGACAGATAAGAAGGCAGAAATAAGATGAACAGAAGGATTTGGATATTTCAGGGAGCCTGTGGCACTAGCCAAAACTTACTGAGAAATGTTTAAGGTGCAGTAACTAGTGAGGAACAATAGAGAGAAGCACATATTAAAGAAGCTGATCATGTAAACAGTTGCCAGTCTGCTCAATAGCTGCAGCCATCAAATCTTCTTTCTGAATCCATTCTTAATGGTCTTTCTATATAATCTCACTTCTCAAGCCATGTGTGAGTACTGAAGGGTCTAAAGAGGCTGGAAAGTTGAGAAGTACTAGCAACAGGAGTAAGACCCTGGAAAAAGCCCATGCATTCATGCTGCCAGCAACTGGAAGGAGTGAGGGGCTCAGAGTCAGCAGCTGGGAAGCACCTGGCTCATACAGTTCCATGTGTTTTCTGTGGAGCAGCTGGAGGTTTGCAGTGACTGGTGAAAGTGCCAGAAACCAGAGTCAAATCTTCGGCCACAGGGCTCTTGTGCCCACGGTGCCAGGCAGCTGGAGCAAGTGAGGATCCCAGGTGGAGTAGGGATAGGACCCATGTCCCTGCAGGCCAGCAGCCACAGGGACCACTGCCTGCACGGGCAGGGAGTGGGCTGGATGGCAAGCAGGTGGTCTCAGAAAATGCAGAGGGGTCATGCTAGTATTGAAGGGGAAAACGAATGTGGAGACTGAGCAAGACAAGTGGGAGAGCTCATGTGTGTTTCCTAGGCATCACCAAGCTGCACCAGCCAGTGAGTGGGAGATCAGTGGAACAGATTAGAGTGAGTGGGAGATCAGTGGAACAGGTTAGAGTGTCTGGAAAGCTGTAAGGGCAGCAATCAGACAGAGGATGGTGATGCTCCAGGGATCTGTGAATGTGTGTGCATGTATGTGTGTGTGCTTGTGCGTGTGCAATTGCAGAGCACAGGGGCATTTGCGTGAGCTTCAGGCCTGATTGAATGAAGGACAACAGAACTGGGCTCTGTAAGGCTGTGGGTGCCATCAGTTCTGCTGACTGACATACACCCAGCACACGTGAGTGTTGTTAAATGCCACTGGTACCCGTGGCAGTGAGGTAGACAGCTGTGTCAATGTCTGGGAGGGACACTCAGCCTTGCTGCTGGCAGGACTTGGGAATGGGAATGCAGCAGTTGTGCCCGTGGTCCAGCTCTGCATAACCCTGAGCCTTGGGGCACCCAGGCTGGGCACAGCACCTGGGCAGGAGGAATCCCTTGGTCCTCTGGCGGCCCTTACAGTATCCCTCAGCAGCTTTCACACCCATGGAAAGGCAAATGATCTGTAAGCATAAAAACCACTTTCCCATCAAAGTACTTCCAGTCAATTTCGCAGCAAATCCCACTGTTAAGAGGAGCAGAAGCTGAGCTCATACCACCATTTGCAAAAGCACTAACTAGATAAAGTCCTGATTCCTACACACTTGAAAATGTTAGATTGGTTACACCAGATTATGAAAATGCCAACTGTTTTTTTTACACATATCCACAGCAATAGCCAGGAAAGTTTCTGTATCTATTTGTCCAAATCGATATCAAAATGACTATATTATCTTGCCCCTTGTTGCATACTTGCAAAATTGAAATATATTCTGACATTAATGAAAGCAGTTTTTTTGCTTCATGAAGGAAGTTATAACAAATTACAGAACTGCAGAATTAAATAATTACATTTTCTTTCTTTGTCACTGAGAAAATTGATGAGGTTGACACTTGAAACTAGCTAACAGTTAATTTTTTAAAAGCAGAAAGTGTAGGCCAGACAAATTATTTGTGTTTAAGATATAAATGATGGTCTTTTAGTATATATACTCAGATTGCAAGAGTGGATGTGAAAATTAATGTACACCATGAAAAGGAAATAGTTTCATTTTTGAAGTAAACATACATATGGAGTAGTGATGGATATATTCAATCTCATGACACAAAGCAACTTAGTACAGCTTGCTTTATGAAAAACAAAATGCTTCACTATTGAAGAACTGTTATAAAATATTTGAATATTGTGCTATTGGAAATTTGATTAAACAATGCCCATTTATAGGTCTCTAGTATACTGTGCTAAGATCAATAAAATAGTTCTGATATGCCAATAAATGACTTAAACACCCTGAGAGCAGGGGTTTTTTTTGTGACTTGAGCCGTGCAATACAAGATTCACACTATCACAGAAATAAGAGTAATGATTTCATTTGAGATATTAGAAGAATAGCTCTCTGTATTTCTGTATCATGACACCCAGTTGTGGACTTTATTAAAATGCTAACAATAGCCTGCAGTAGCTCCACAATATAATGTAGTGATAGGTTTCTTATGTGTGTGAAATCAGAAGACAGATAGAAAAGACTTTTAAAATGCATTTGTATAAAAGTGGGGGGTTTTTTATCCCTCAGAATTAAAGCATAACACTTTGGACTTTCTCTGTATACCATTTTTTTAAAAAAAGAGTTGGATTGAGCAAAATCTGCCACGCCTTTGTAAAAATTAAAATATATCAAATCTATAAAGAAGAAATGCTATAAACAGTTATAATGCTCTTTGGAGGTGGGCATAATCATAGGAAATGGCCTTGGCAACATGATGAATGTATATGGTTTTTAGCAATGACACTGTAACAAGCTGCAGTATCTAAAATTTCTCATACATGCTTTGCATCTGTAACTGTGCATCAGAAAATGAAAAATGAAACATAGAGTACTACTTCCACTGAGAAACTAGACATTTAAAACAGGATATGGAGCCTTGTGGCTCTTTGATATTGTTAGTGGTTGAAGGTTTTTCACTCTTTATGAAATTTATTTTCTTCGAGTAAATATATTTCCCTCCAATTGCTGAGTCTTCACTTAATTTATTCATACTGTAATAAACATACCTGATGTGCACTTATATTTTCATGTGCCTTCATAGTGTTAGTCAAAATAACAGTTGCTGTGTCATAGATCTCCCTGATATAAGTGAAAGAGGGGAAAAGAAAAACCTTGGGTACAACAAAATCAATAAATGATTTGAAGTACTGGCAGCTAGGTGACTCACGAGGGTCAAGCACAAAAAAAAGTTTTACTGCAGGCATTCTAGTTTGTAATCACTTGGTGACACTTTTTTTTTTTTTTTTTTAACCTGTCCTTTTGCCTAAGGTATAGCTAGAGCATGGACACTTGTCACCACATAGTCTGTTTTTTCTGACAATTAGAACAGTATATATGAAGTAGAAAAAGACAATTGACTGTATCACACTTTTAGGTCACTCGTGAGAGATTAACAGTTCTTTGCTATTCGATGATCACTTTGGAGAAAAACCAACCAGGTAAAACAGAGGAAAGCTGAATCCATGAAACACAAGATTTGATTATAGCCACCATCTAGATGTAGAGCTGTGTATGTTGTATTTACTGACAGCACAGCTGATCCTATAGTCCCTGGGGCCCATGCAAAAAAACACTAAGAGGGATAGGAATCAGTTCACAGAGGTGAGAGATAGAAAGGACTATCAGGAATGCAAAAAACGATTCCAACCCCACATGTTGTGCAAATATTTTAACTCAAAACTTGAGTCCTCTCTTTCTTGGGGGTGTGGGGGGGTAAGGTAAAAATATAATTTTAAATCATTCACAGTGCCTTTCCATGCACTTCAGTGAGAGGCAGTACAATTATTCACTGAGAACAGAGTTATGACTTTAGGAAGGATGTGAGTATGCCAGTGAATCCAATGACTGCAGAGTATGCATTAGTAACTTTTCCTTCTCAATATTTTCTATCCTTTTGTGTGTGATTTTCAAACTTTTTCAATTAAGATTTTCTATATTTATTGAAATCATAACAGGAAGTACTAAAGAGTGAACCAAAAATCTGCGACTTAAGGATCCCCAGCAGAAATGTCCCTGCTCATTATTACCTCATCTGTAACAATTATATTTTGAGCTATGTCAGTGAGACAATTTTAAGTCCTTATGATGCGTTACTGATTAATTCCCTAATGCAATCTTATTAATAAAAACATTATGTATAATTAAAATACCTTGGAGGAGAAGGTGTGTCAAAGCAATAGAATGTGCAGTTTTGTAAAAAAAATCCTACTAAAAAAACTGAGACCTTCTTTTCATGAAACCATGCTGGCTTTAAATCTTTATTAGTACAGTGCAAAGACAACCATTTGGCTATTTTACACAGGAGTAACACCAAACTGTTGTCCTCTGGTTTATCCTCCTTTATCTTTTTATAGGATTAAGCATATGTTACTACGCTTTTATTTCTTAGCATTCTTCCAGTTTGCTAAGATTTGTTAAAACTGAATTGTGCAAAGAGCTCCCAAGGTAATTGCCTTATGATTCTTGACTAAAGTATCAGGGATTTTTTGACTTAATGGGATGAAATCTTAAAACTGTATCACATATTGTATAAATACATCCTTTTTATTTTGTCTGAAAACAGAAATCATCATACAACTTGTGGACTTTTCCCATACTGTTTCTCCAGTGACTAAAAACTTTTATTCTGCCAGTGAAAAACTTTTAGTGTTGTATTTGCCATTTTATTAGTAACAGAAACAGAAGGGAGAAAAACAGTAAAAGGGCAAACCAGGGGAACTACTGTTTTGAATTTTAATGTAACAAATATCTAAGTTCTAAGACTTACTATCTAATATTCTAAGACTTGAGAAAAATTTAGGATTTTTAATAAGTTGGAGGCTGAAAATGTAATTCAACAATGACAGTCATCATGACTTTATGAAAGGTAGGTTTGGTCTTTTCTGGTTTCCTAGAACAGATATCAACACTGAGGAAGCTTTATAGTAATAATTAGAAGTAGGTAAACCTCGTTCACGTAAAGTATCCCATTATATACTGCAATTAAGAACTCACTTAGTAAGATTCTAGTTAAGCTTTTAGTTACTCTGATAACTAGTAAATGAAAAGTGAAAGGCATCTATAGAGCATGAACCACAGGACCTGAACCCCTTTCTGGTGGCATCAACCTTACTCTGTGCAGTACTGCTTGATTCTAACACAGGTGACCCAAGTATCAAAAAATATGTGGGAAAACGTCTGAGAAACACATAAAAGGACATCTTTCCCAAATGGGTATTGTGCAGCATATGTTACTGCAGACCTTGTAAATATCACTAATAGGCATCATTGAAGAAAAAATTTTTTAGTTTTTTTTATAATTTAACCACTGAAAATAGTATGTATTGATACATCAAAACAAATAAAATTACATAATACTAAGAGCTTGATGTGATGCCTTAAATCAATGAGGTTTATATTTTGTATCATGAAGATCCTCATTCATTCAGGCACCTTTCCAAGCATATTTGGTAGTATAATTTTCTGTTTCTGAAGGACTTCAGGGCCTTCAAGAGGTTTTATGCCATCTGTTGCATATGATATGGTTTTTCTGCTTAGAAACTTCTTAATATTTTTATATTGTTTGAAACCACTATTTATGGATGCAATACTTTTATTCTCCAAAACCATAATTATGGTATAAAATGTGTGAAATACTAAATAAAAATGAAATGGTAAGAAGAACACATTTGATTTGAGATACCAGGAGCAGAAGGTAAAAATGAAAATAAATGTGGACAGCATATATATATATATATATATATATATATATAGTTTTGTAATATAAAAAGAACATCAGATTCAGACTGGTTTTATAATTGCAACAGTAATTTGTACTCCCAAGGGCTATTAAAGGTTTTTGTCATGCATTCACAGAGATCACATTTTCTTTTACTTTTGTATGTCTCTGAATATATGTGTAATAATGGTTATTCATTTTCAACTCAACCTACTTCAAAACATTAGGAAAATAAGAGGTATTTAGGTAAACTCATTCAGATCTTGGTTGATAACAGAGGAAACAGCAGAAGCAGTAACTGTGGAAAGATCTTTTTTATTGCCTTCCTTTTGCTTCCTGTTGAAGGAAAAGGTTTCAAGCATAGAAGGAAAATTACGGACTTAGACTTCAGAAGCTAAAGGGCATTTATATAGGGATTGATAAATCTGAGGGCCTTGAATTCAGCTTCTAGACCCTATGACTTAATTTGGCTATGTAGTAAGAATTTAAAAAAAAAAAGTAAAAGTCGTGTAAAATTCATGTGACAATGAATGATATAGCGTGTTTGTTACCCATTCTTCATTTAATTTCCTATTTTTTTCAAAGTGTGTTATGATATCTGTGCGCATTGAGTTACATAAGTCACTTCAAATCACAATTTCACCTAAATCAAAGTATAACACATATCCCTCTGCAAAGCATGGTCACACTTCTATCAATACAAATCATACTCTGCTTTCTGCTTTCCAGTGCCAAATTCTGAGTACTTTATAAACTTCACTAAATATGACTTGAGCAAAGCTTTATAATAGAGATGTAAATGTGGTAAAAATTTTAAGACCACTAGCCATAATATTATCTTTCTGTATCAGCAAAATGCTTAAATGAAGTATAGATACAGAAGTCTTTTATGTAGGAATTTGCTTACCTGATGGTGATTGGATAGATCACCAGGTCGATCTGGTAGGCAGATAATTAATAATTCAAATTGTCTATCTGGTTCATGGAGACACATACCATAATTATTAACTACCATATATATATAAATCACTAACTGACTTCACCTCCACAATTTGGAAAACAAGACAGAGTCAGGCTGCTTAGTGCATTTTAGGATGGTGAAATGAGAAAATCAAATCTGTGAAGTTGTCATCCCAGCCCTGGCCTCTGTGCAGTGGTAAGCAGACTGTAGTGTCCAGTAGTGCTGCACTAAACTCTAGACCCATCTGAAAGCTTGCTGGCCGCTTTCTGCATTACCAAATGTAATACTGGGATACAGATACTTGGTGGCAGAGTCAAATTTTTTCTGCATCCAAGAACACAGAGTAGAAAGACATGAAAAGCCCACTAGCAGATCCTTAACAGTGAATATCCAAGTTAGGAAAGCCTGAATTAAATCACATAAGGATTTTGAGACCAGTGATAGTACATAAAGAGCAACTTCATCTACTGATGGGAAAACTGACTATTAAAAAGAAAATTTAAAAAATTTAAAATATGTTTTATTACTTAAGTATAATTATTTTTGCAGTGCAATAGAGCTCAGCTCAGTTTATACAGAAAGCCAGTGTCATTCATTCTTCATGTGATTAAAATCAAAATTTTTACCATGAGGATAAATAGATTTTTAGGAGCTACTTCACAGTAGCTGTGTATAACTTGTAAAGAAATTTTACTGAGTATCTTTATAGTTAGTTACTCTTTTAATCTCAGAATAGATTAATATTCCATTTTCTGAATCACATTTAAAAATTAGAAACTTCATACCATTCTATGAGGCTGCTAGGTTCAACTGTTAGCTGTTTTATCAAAAATAACCACCCTATTTATTTTATTTTAAATACAATATGGCACATTCAAAATATACTTTTTTTGTGTCATCAGAGGGAAGAATATAAATGACCACAGAATTTCTGAGGTCAGTTCTGCTTTCCTTACTCAGACAAAATTTACATTGCTTTTCAAAGGACAGTGAAAGACAGAAAGTAGGTTTAGGCTAAGCAGTAAATGTGTTACATAGTCTGACATACCAGGAAAGGTAGATACATTTTTTCAGTCATTCCCAGGAGGAGCTCATATGCAGGTTTATCTGGAGTGATGAAAACCCTTAGGCAGTTAGTTTTCTGTGATGGTACTGATGAACATTTGGTCTGCATCTTTCCTTCTTTGGAGTTCCCACCTAGATGCTACTCCAATTTGCATATAAATCCCAGTTCAAATATCTATTATTATTTTTATAAGGACATAAAGCAATTTTAAATACCTTTTATAAAGAAAAATATATTTGAAGAGCTTTTTCCTATTTTAAGTACCCTTTATAAATAAAAATATATTTGAAGAGCTTTTTCCTATTGGCCCTCTCATATAATGTTATTAATCCTTTAACACATACTGAATTTCATGCAAATAGTTCCAGCAAGTAGAAAACCAATCCTAATATATCTTCTCAAGGTGGATTTCCCAGTATCTTACTTAATTAAAAATGTTATCCTAAGTGAATCTAATTCTATTAGTGCATATAAAATTTCCTGCTTAGAGAACATTAAGTAATTTTGATGTTTAAGCAATAATGAGAAAGGCAGAGGAAAGAAAGTGGGTTTGTGTTGGCTCCTTTATCACAGTGCTTCAGAACATTTACCTGCAAATTTCTACAGGACTTCACTTGCTGTTTTTCAAGGATATCTGTATTGCCAATGAGAGCTAATATACGGGTCCCAGGACACCACCTGCTAATGTTTGTACTAGAAAAACTGGAGGCATATACACATTATAAGGAGCTTTTGCAGACTGATTGCTGAAATCAAAATCGTATTCTTTACTACAAGTATTTACCTAGAAAGCAGAGACAACCCATCACCAATTTCCAAGGTGAAAATTATTGATATTTAAATACATGAAAACATTACAACTATTGAACTAACAAAATTTTGCACTACTTTATTACTGTAAGAACTTCAAGTTTCTAATTTCAAATCAGAAGATGCAAGCAGGACATATGCTGTGATTTTTTTCCAATAAGATTTCAAAGACATTTTTGGCATGAGGGCTGGGGAACCTCCACCAGATCTTTTCCTGCAGTATCAGCAACATATCTGAACTTCAGAAAGGGAATTTTATTTCTTCTCATACTGTGGAAACAAGAGATCTTTACTGATGTTTAAAAACTGGATTGTATAATTTCTATTCATATTGCAAGAAAACCACAGTTCAGTATATTTGTTAGAAAAATATGTATGTGTATCAAAATGGCATCATATAGTCACAAGTGTATGACTTTTTCAGAAGTTATCCAGATTCTAAAGCACCCCAGTTTTTGTACGCTTAATGTCATAGACACATGATTGTCATAAAATGCTCTGTAACACAAGCTCTTCATCCCTCTCCTGGTCTATCTCATAAAATAAGATGCAAAAAGTTTCAGGCTTGCACATGCAAAACTAAGTTGGAACAATTGTAATTAATACCCTGTATTAATTAATAAACAACACTTCAAAGTGGCATCCAGAGTGGTCTGAGGACACATAGCTAAAATATACATATTGGAACAGACAGAACATGAGGAATACATTAACTTTAGAGCAGCAATTAATGCTTTGTTATTGAAGGCAAAATAAAAAATTAACATGTTAATATTATACATATGAAATCAAAAGTTATCATGTTCTTAATATTTAAATTTAAAAGACTGATCCCCTTTGGGATTAGAAGATCCAAAGCAGTTCCTGGCTGTAATGAGAAAAAAAGTCAAACAGTTGGGGCAAAAGAGTTGTTCCACTCTTCCAAAGATTCTCAGACTTCAAAAAGAGAAACAGAAGGAGAGTGAAGAAGCCATTATGGATGACAAGGAGGAATCAAATTCAATAGGAAAAGTATTTTCCCTGTGCCAATTAAAACAAAAGGCATTTTCAGTAGGAAAACCAAAATTGTTTTTAGATGGCAAGAAAAGGCAAAGATGATGAACAGAAAGTAGAAATATCTAGATATATAGAAAACACAAATCAAATCTCCTTGAAAATAATGTGCATTTTTTGTGTAATATATCTTCTTTTTATAGCTGCAACATTCAAGTGTTATAAATTCTCTTTCCTTTTTTTGGCATCTCTGTTTAATAGAATTCACTTGATGTGATGAAGTTCATTGTTGCACAGGTAGTATTTTAGGGCTTCATAACTGTGGAATCTGTAGAATGAAGTTCTAGTTCCTCTAAAGTGAGTGGAAGAACTCTCTTCTGATGAGTTTAATTGGTGCAGACTTTAACTTTCTGAGTGTAGTCCCTCCACTTAATTCCCTCTCTTTCTGTTGATATCTTTTGAAAAGGAATCAATACAATATTTTCCTTATCAAAGGAACAAGGAGTGGTTGGTTCTAGAAACAGATGCCAAAGACAGGGCATCACTGCGATTCTCATGCAGAATGAAGTTCTTCCTTCTTTCCCTTTGCCTCCAAAAAAGGAAAAAAGTTCCCTTTGTAGAATAGACTTGCTGTTCTTGCTTTGCCGACATGTTCTATCCTCCTCAAGATGAATTCTCTCCAAACCTTTTGAAGAATATGCACGTGAAAGCTATAGAACATTCTCATTAGAACCTAAAAAGTTTATCAGTGATACATCGGGCTTATTGTCTTGTCTCAGAGGTACAAATGCAGAACTAATTTTAAAAGTGTTTTAAAATGTTCCTTGTTGATTGCATGATTTTGTGAGACTGGAATTTTAAAATGCAATACTCATATATAGCTGGGTTTGCAGAGAATTACCATGATAGGGTTCTTCTGTATAAAAACAATTATCTGAATTAAAGCTCTGATATAGAACAAATGTTCTGAATCAGACCCCACTATTACTGATTATTTGGACTCATTTGTTGTGTTAGGTAATGCAATGTCTAGCAGCATTTCACAGGTCTGATAGCTCATCATTAGGGTTAATTGAATACAAAATGCTATTTGTCAAGTCTGGAGTCAAGCACTTGCAATGTGGCAAGACTAAAAACACTACACCTTTATTATACTGGTGTGGCCTTAGGAGATGGATGTTTGTAATGCTGTTGTAAATATATGATGTTATAATAAGCATAATTACCAGGAGAATTAATGCAAATTGAAGCTAGTTATAGAGCCATCAAAAGAACATACCACAACTGTTAAATTAATTAGTATAATTATTTGTAGAGTAGGAGGAGTAATAAACTTGTGTGCGTTTTTCCCTCCTCCAGTCCCAAATGACAAGCTGAAAACAGCTATTCGAGAATTCTACACATTAACATTTTAAAAGGTTCTTTTCTTTATTTTTCAGTCATCACTTTACATAGAAAATTAAAAAAAATAATTTTTAGCACTTTTCAAACTGTATTAGTACTATATACTAATAAAATACATATAGTGAAATGTATTCTATACATATTCTCTATTTTATGTGTATTCTTTATAGATTTTTAAGTAATATCTGGAAAACACTTTCATATCTCACAGGCACTCTCGTAAGGGCAATAGGCAGCTACATTAAAAAAAGTCATAGAATTATTTCGTTTGGGAGAGACCTTAAAGAACCTTTAGTTTCAACCCCTGCTGCCTTGGGCAGTAACACCTTTCACTGGACCAGGTTGCTACACAACCTTTTAAAAAATCCCTGTCCAGGTCTCTTGTAGCCCCCTCTAGGTACTGGCAGGCTTCTTTAAGATCTCACTGGAGCTGTTTGTATGTTTTAACCACTTTTCACACCAAAATGAAAATTGTTATTTAACTCTGGTATTCATAGGAAATCCATGGTATGAAGTTTTGTGGATCATATTTTTCCAGTTAGAAACTAATGGTGTCTACCTCTACTTTTTTGCACCCTAGCAGATGTTTCAAACATGCCTCTCATTATTTTTGTGACACGTATTCCCAAATCTTGTTGTCTTGGAAAAGTAGATGAGGAATAAGCTATCCCAAAGGCCCCACATGAGACAGCCATTCACTCCCTCTATAGTCTGATCCAATAGATTTCAATTAACCTAACCCTTACCCTGAGGTCCTCAGGTATCTGCTCTCAATCCACTCAATCCCTTACATCTGCTCAAACTCTTTTTTCCTCATTTAACCCCTGAAGACCTTTCTTGTCATTGTTGCTGTTATTAATTAGACACCCATCTGTGATTTCTTAAATCTTTTACTAAACTTATTTTATTTGAACCAATGAAGCACAATTCTCCTTCTATTCAGTTAGTTGTTTTTAATTGATCTAACTGATGCAAGTTCCTAACCAGTTAGCTAATTTCTTCAATTAATGAAACCAGCTGTCTCACAGTCATGTTATTGATCATTTTCAAGCCTAAGCATCTGTTATTCCAGGCATTTTAATGGTCATTTCCAATTGCCTCAGATATCATTATACACAATCATTGCACTGCCTTTTAAGTAATTTAATTAATCCCAGGCATTTTCACTTCTCTTATTATTGTAACACTCCAGCCTGTTGTTCATTAAAAAGAAGTACCATTCCATGGCTAGGAAATATTAAAGTAATGCTTCTCATTTCTCATGTATTTTTTCAGAACACATTGCTGACCTAATGCCTGAAAAATCCTTTCTTTAGTAGGGAGCTACTGCACTTCAGTGTCAAACTAATGCTTCACCCTTTCTGCCTTCCAACCTTTAAAGCTTTACCTATTAAACTACGAATTTTTTTAGGATAGACACTCTCACATTAATAAATTTTGAAACAACAATTGTTCTTTGACTACTACTAGTGTCCAAAATATTCTGATGAATAATGTTCTACTAGCAGGAACATCCATGAATTTAGGAGACAAGAATACAGACACCTTCTGCTCGTGAAGCTCAATTATTCTGATCACTGGGCCATTAAAGAGGATAGAAAAAGTAAGTTTATGTTTAATAACTTTCAGCAGTTTGAGACCAAGACTACCTAACTGTAAATCTCCTTTAGTCAGTGTTCTCTTATCCAAAGAATGAAAAAAAGAAAAAGGACCTTCAAGAGCAGATTAAGTTATTATGAATGCTTAACCTCACCTGCAAAGTCAAAAGGATAAAACAGAGGAATGGACTGCTGTGTGAATCTGGTATCTTACACAGAGGCATTTTTCAGGATAGTTATATCAAGAGCATTGTGGGCCTGTATCTTCTTTTTTTTTTTTTTTTTTTTGTATGTTCAGGATTAATCAAGGATTAAAGTTGCAATGACTTTTCAGAATAATGTAAACCCGAAATATTCTCTCAGCAGCCACTTGAGTATTGAAAGCAAAAATTAAATGTGAACTCTACATGTTAGTTAAGAACACATAGCATTTTAATTACCTGAATAATCCTTGTAAACTGCATAGGACTGCTAATGTAGTAGAGATAAAGACATCTACTGACTACCTTTTAAATCAGAACTTGAGAGCAGTGTCCCAAGAACTTTATTTAACTTTATTTCATTTTATTTCAATAACCTTATTTAACCAGACACTGGTTACCTGTTGCGGTGCCTTTTTTAAGCGTGGCGTAGCAATCCGCAGTCTTCCCAGAGAGCGCGGCTCCGC